>JAPMOR010107009.1:0-28133 GCA_026543865.1 Argiope aurantia
ATTTTGAATTAGACAAATAAAAGAAAGAAATATCCAGTTCTTTCATAAGTATTTGATCCAATATTTTCCTTAAGTTCTTTCGGGATTTTTTTCTGATAGATATTTGCTGTATCCAATCATTGCTTTTTCAATCCCAATGAGACAAATTTGAGCTTCTTAACTGAGAAATAATTTAAATGCGAAAATACTGTTATTTTTTAGTGTCTATTGAATTCAGACTTCAGGAAACGAAATTCAGGAACAAAAGGATGACAGAATGTCTAGTTAAGAAGTATACACTCAAATGGCAATATGGATGAAATAAAAAAAATATTTATGGTCGGTAAAATAAGATGAAAACATTTTTTTTCTTTTAAATGTAAGTTTATTTTGGAAGTATAGTATTAAATAAAACTGCTAAAGTCAATGATAAATGCAATGTTTTCTTCACAACTTCTTCCCATATCTTCTTTGGCACCATATTCCTTAAGTTGAAGAATATCTCTTTTATTGCAAGAACAGCTTCAAACAGCTTTCAAAACGATTATATCAGGAATCACTGATAAGACGGATTTCACCCCTGTTCTAAATGAAAATAAAAGCTTGCTCCATTTTTTTTTTCAAATAATGCGGGGAAATAATGGTCATTTTTGAAGCAACTGTTTATTATTTATAATTTAAAAAATTCTAAAGTTACTCAATGAAATTTTTATTAAAAGTTTTGCAATGTGTTGTTATGTTGGCTTTATAAAAATATCCCCAGCCAAAATTTGACAGCTTTATATTAAAATAATGAAGCACTCGGAGACGGAGAAATTCATCCCTCCCAAATGCCTCAAAGGTTTGAAGAATTCTATCTTTCATCTGAATTGGAAATTGCACAGAGTGAGATTAATCGCTTACCAACAAACTGCAAACCTACTCAAGCACTAATAGATGCTTGTCGTAACTTGTTCGTAATTGCGAAGTTTGCTATGCAGTTCTTCTTTGTGTACTTATTTTGTAAGAAAATTAGTTCGTTTTTCCTGAAGTATGAAAAGATTTTCTTAGCTAAAAGGAGTAAAAGCTTTTGCCTTGCAGTACTGTATTTCGTAATTTAAAAAGAATTATTTATCTATTTTTGAAGTAATTATTGATGTAATCATTTTATAATGCAATAAATGAAATGTCTAGTACCATTAATTAATAAGTATTTTTTTCGATATCTTGTAATCTTATTTTTTATCTGCATATTTTTTCATTTGCTTCATATTTTATCTCAACTGTACACAAGAACTTATAGCCATAATTCTACTTGTCGGTATTTTGATTCTTTTTTTCTTTCTTCTTTCTTTCTTCTTTTTTCTTTCAAAGATTTTAAGAACAGCAATAATTTTAAGTTGATGAGTCTATTTATGTTGAGTAATAAAACAGTATTTCTCTGAAAGTGAATATTGGGCATCTGTTGGATTTCACATATTCACTTTCATGTTTTCTCGCTCTACTCATTTTAAGATTGGATTAAATATGTTTTCCTTTAGTTTATATTTTTTACGTTACAAGAAATATTATAAAATTACTATATATAAATATTATTAACCCTTTCTTACATAGTTTTATTCGAGTTCATTGTAGGATAATTGGTTTTATACTGATTATCAGTAATTCTCAGCATTATGGTTTTTATCTATAAATCAGTCCGAAGTTGGAAATAGGCGAAAAGGAAGCTGCAAAATGAGGATAAATTAAAAGGTTGGGTGACAATTTTAACTATTTTCTTCAAATTATTTATCATTTATAGAGCATTAACAGATAAAGATTTGCATATTTCAGTTGCAGATCAGAAATCTTCGATGCTGAATTCTACAATTATTGTTTATGAGAAATTTGAATATTTTACTACGTTGCTTTATTGTCATTTTGCTGAAAATCTTTCGGACTTCTTTTTTCTTTTCATTTCCGGTGTAAGAAATAATTTTGAGGTCTTCTTTTGAAATTCAATTATTGAAATACTTTTGTTAAATTAAAATTATTTACTTTTCATTTTATGGATTTTTACAAAGCGAACTTACATGATGCATTCGCAAAGCATCAAACATCAGGGGGGGGGGGGGGCTAAAGTCACTATATCAGATAGGAAAGCCGAAATCTTTTTATATAAATAGAAACTAGATCAAATGCAAATAAAAATCGAAAGAGAAAAACCTTAGATAACGTAATTTTGAAATCGTGAAGAAACTTTCCACCTTATTTTACAATCGCGCTAGGCCTTTTCGATAGCCAAGCACTTGCTTGAAAAGAAAGATTGTTCAAAAGGTCTGATCAATGTCCTGATGCACTTTCTTTTAAATAGAAATTCAACCTTAGAAAAGAGTGGGGATATATAATATCTACTTTTTCTCTAAATTTAAAAGAAATATTCAATTTTTAATAGAAACTTAATCCAATATTTTCCATGGTTTTTTTCGGATATTTTTGTTCGATATTTGTGCAATTCAAATATCTTTAGTTTTGACCCCATTAAAGCAAGTTTGAACTGAACAATTGAGAAATAAATTAAATGGGATAATCTTGGGCCTTTAATTTTAATATCGTATCTACTAAATTCTGAATTCAGGAAATAAGAATCAAGAACAACAGGATGACAGGTTCCTATGATGGTAAGACATGCAAGCTCAAATGGCAACATGGGTCATTTAAACAATATAAAAATTTAAATGGTCCGTAAAAAGACACAAAATGGATTTTTCTTAAAATGTAGTTTTATTTTAAAAGCAGTATTAAAAAGAATAATGACAATGATAATCTTTTCTTCAGGATCTCGTCTTCGCTATCATTTTTCTTTAGCTGAAAAATACCACTTTATTTCAGTAATACTTGAAAATTGAGCCAAGTTGAATGTGAAACAATTCTTAATGAAGTTCGAAGTCAGAACGAATGGGCCAAATGAAAGAATGCAAGGGAATATCTTTCGGATGACTGACCTAAATCCAATACGAGTGGTTTGAATGTTCATTGTGGTGGAAAATGATGTAGGAAAGTAATTCAAGTAGTAAATGGTCATTGGTTAACTCTTTCTAAGGCCGTGGGAAATGTGCTTCCCACCAAATTTATCAATTTTTATATAAAATTATGTAGGTTGGCATAAGTTCTGACAAATTTTTTAGAAAGATAGGAAGATGCTTCAGTTCTTTATCTCACACAAAATGTGTCTTGGTTTATCACTTAATTATTAATTAACCAAATTAATTAATTAATCAAATTAAATTTATCTAATAAGCCAAATGAATCCCTTTTCTTATTCTAATTTCAAGCCTAAAAATATTTTAACTTAATATGACTGGAAAAAAATGGCCCTTTAAAGGGTTAAATAATGATTCATTTTTTGTAACTGGTTTCATCTATATATTTCTAACCTAATTGAAGATAATAAACCAATTTGAAAATGAGTAATGATTTTTTTTTGCCAATCTCTTTGATATCTTACTTTTATAATTTAGGTAACAAAACGAATGCTGATATAAAACTTTAAGATATTATTTACATGTTTAAATAAAAGACATTTAATCCAATAAAAATTCATATTTTATTATATTTTATTGGTTCTTTTATAATATGCAACTAAGTACCGTTTGAATTTAAAATAAATCTTTTTTTAAATACATTATATATTTATATACAGTATATTTTAAATTATATAATAAATTATTTTACTTTCAGAAAAGAGAGTAGCATAACATTAATCGGTTTTGATCCATTTTTTATGAATAATCTGTACTATAATAATAATGAGGATGAATGTAAGAGTGTTGACTCTCTTAAAAAATATTTTTTTTTGCCTAATTCCTAACAATAGGTTAAATTGCATCTCTGAGTTGGAAACTACTTTCAATGTTTCCTCAAATATTTAAATTGAAACCTGTGAAAGAAGGTTTGTTTTTAATATCTGTGTAATTTACAAAAAAAAAATGAAGTTACAGTACTCCTAAAGGTCGAAAAGGAAAGTACTCCTCAAGGTGATCTTTATAAGGAAAGTCAATGCACACCATGAAGAGAACATATTTAGGATTATTAAAATAACATAGCAATCCTATGGCAATCAGTCGCTGAAAAATATTTCGTCATTGATAAAAATAATGAACAAAATATTATGTCTAAGAGATTTTATTGAAATTAAATACAACCAACATTTTAACAACCAAAGGCTGTCAAAATAAGCAATAAGATTGATAATTTATAAATTATGACATAATTTTTTTACTTTGTATTTTTTTACTAAATATTGATGAACAAAACTTTCGTTCCAACATTTATATCATCAAAGTAACATTTGTAATTAAAATGTTCCAAATTTTATATTTATCAAATTCTTATCAATATTTTAGAATTCTAAAACATCACCATTAGGTTCTAAATTAATAAATTTTATCAACAAATAAACATATTAAAAATTATTATCATTAATAAAAGTTAACATTTGCATTTTAAAGCATGCAATATCACTGTTTTGCATACCTAAATGTTTGTAAATTTCAATCATACATATTAGCAAATAAAACAGAAAATGCATGGAGTTAAAAACAACAGAAATTTATTGGAATCTTATTAAAGAACGTTTGATTATTTCTTGATTAGGAATCGTAAATGCTATAGCTTCTGATAATTACAAAAGCTAGTTTTTCAAAATTGTTCTAATATGGGTACGCTAAAAATTTGCAATAAGCAACCGTGTATGATATTTTCATATATTAAATAACTAGAGTACATAGTGAGTGTTAACTCTTGTTTTCTTTAAGCCATGAATTAGGATCTAATCATTTGTTGCTTCCTATGGCACTTGCCAGGACAAGCTCGCTATTACAAAGACAGCGATTTAAGCTAATAGGGTGCGTCTCTTGTTTTTAGTAGCGCCAACTAGGTTCAATAGCCTTTGCCACTCACGCTTCACTCATTCGCTTGCACAACCCATTTTTACAGGAGGGCACATTCATACATCTCACAGATTGAGCAGATGAAGAACAACCTGGGACTCGAACCCACGTCGCCCAGATCACGGGGAAGACACTATTCCTATGCCATGACGCCGGTTCTAATTATTTAAAAGAAAACTGAATTCAAAACTTCATATTAAAAGATAAGAGACCATCAAATTATGTTTGGACTAAAATAAATTCTTATCGAAAGATAAAAAAAAATTATGTACCTAATTCATAAACAAAGTTTGATTATAACTTTGATTAAATATTAATTTAACAATGTGGTTAAATGAAATTTAATAGCTCATAAGGCAAAATATACATGTGTTCAACACTGTTTAATACTAATTTACTGTTTTCTGCAAATTCATAATAATATGAATGACGCAAAACGATTTTTTTCAATGCCATTTCAACTAAGTTGGTTAAAAATTAATTTGAATCTTATAATTAAAATATTTCTTTAATTGGACCGTACTTTTTATCGCATCATACTTTTAGTATAAATATTGTCATAAATTTCAAATAAAATCAAGTTTATATCTGACGTCACGTTCAATAACACCACCTTCAATCCTTTTAAAGGCGGTTACCACCACCTTAAAATAATTTGCTAACTTTGTAGCTCTAAAATTAACCAGAAACGAGCAAAAGTGTCATATTCAATTTGTAATGTTCCATTGTGTGCAACTCCTTGCTTTATGTTGTTTCACCAGAATACTTAAAAAGAATGCATTTGGTAAGTGTCGTTTTATCTGGTTTTTCTGCCACTTATTTTTTGTGAAATTGATGAATTTTAATTTTTGATATAATAAACAGTTTTACAAAAAATTCATATTTGTGAAATTCTTTTTATTTCGTATTTTTTCTATTGAATAAGTCAGTAAAATGGCTTTGGCTGTATTGGGCGGTGGTAAATATGATACTACTCTTGTTATGAACAGCAGTCACAACATCAAAATTTAAAAAATACCCTTTTTCGTCGTAAAAAAGTTTTTTTCTCTAATTACTACTTAAAATATAAATTTTGAAGGAAAAAAAACGGCTGGTGCCCGTTAAAAGGTTAAAATTAAAAACATCCACATTTCTTAATCCAAATTATCTTCATACATTAGAAATACAGAGCAGGAACATTACTAAGAAATTTTATGCACTCAAAAAACTCAAACCTCCTTAAAAATTAGAAAATGATTGTACTTCTCGCTAACAACAAAATTTTTATTCCGTTCCTCCCGTAACAAACATTGAACAAGCAAAAGCAATATACTATCATATTTCAGATCAGCGCTAAGCATTTAAGTAGACCAAGCACTTACATGAAATGAAAAATAATTACATTTTAGTCATAGAAGTTTGTGAACTTACTTCTAAATACAAATCATATCTAAGAAATAACTGGTACAACTTATTATCAAATTTTGTACTAAAGTAAACAAATTAAAGAAAGAAATATTGAATTTTTCCATAAAAATTTAATCCGACATTTTCTTTAGTTCATTTAGTTTAGTTTCATTCAGTTTACTTTCGATTTTTTTTTTGTTCCATGTTTGTGCTATTGAAACATCTTTACTTTGGTTTCCAATTAAACCAGATTGAATTCACAAACAGAGTAATAATTTAAATGGCATCATCCTGCAATTTTTACTTCAAAAATATAGATACTTCAAAAACCGATAAGAAATATAAAATGAATCTGGTGAATCAGGTCAGAAATGATTCTGACATGAATCTTAGGTCTGACTTGGATAAAATGGATAAAATAAACAAAATATAAATTTATGCGGACCATAAAAAAAGGCAGAAACTATTTTTCTAAAAATGTAGGTTTCTTTTGTCAGAACAATGTCAATGACAAGTTTAATAGTTTATTCAGGACTTCTCTCCATCTCGTCTCTTCTGCCATCTTCCCTAAGCTGAAGAATATCTATTTATTTCAGTAACTACTTTCAAAACAGACTCCTACGGATGGCCAAAAATCATTGAATAGACAGATTTCATCCCTATTTTCAGACCCTATTTTTGGTAAATTTTTCTCGATATTGTTTGCACCATTTTATTGGGTAATTTCACTTTCAGCGTTCTTCGATAGAGACACATTGAACGCACAAATCTAAAAGAAAGCCGTACTTCAAGTTTAAATGAAGTTCCAAGTCAGAATGAATGGGCCAAATGAGAAAATGCAAGGATAAGAATAATTTGAATGCTAATGGTGAAGGAAAATGATGTAGGAAATTAACTCAATCATTGGTGAAGCAGTTGTTTGCTATTTATAATGACAAGTTTTAAAAGTAAATCTGCGAAATTTTTGTTAAAACTTTCGCAATATATTGTTATGTTGATTTGACATAAATATTCCTAGCCATGAATTTCACAGCTTTGTATTAAGTTAACAGAACTCGCGAAGACTGAGAAATTCATTCGTCTCAACTGCCTCAATGTTTGAAAAATTCTTCATTTCATCTGAGTAGGAGAATGCTCAACATGAGCTTAATAGCTTAATAGCTTAAGAAAAAACTGCAAGTCTACTCAAGCACTAATATTTGGTTGCCGTAACTTATTTGCTATTGTGAAGGTTTTGGGAGAAAATTGGATTTTTTTTTCCGGTAATATGAAAAAATTTTCTTAGTTAAAATTAACAAAAATTATTCCCATACAGAACAATGTTTCGTTATTTAAAAAGTTATATTTATCCTCTTTTGAGTAATAGTTGACGTAATTATTCATAATGCAGTAAATAGAAGATTGTGGGCTTTTAATTAATAAATATTTTTCAAAATTTTATATTCTTAATTTTTGCCCGAGTATTTCTTCATTTACATTACTATGTACTTCATGTGAATGTAAAAAAGAACCTATTGTTATAATTCTGTTTTTCGAAATTTCGATTTTTTTCTTTTAAAGATTATAATTAAATCAATAATTTTAAGTAATGAATCAATTTATGTTGTATTCTAAAACAATCCTTCTCTAAGAAACTTAAAGAATGTTCGTTACATATCGGTTGGTTTTCGCATATTCGCTTTCAAAATGTTTTATCGCGCAACTCATTTTTAGACTGGGTTAAATGTGTTTTACTTTAGAATATACTTTTTACTTTACAAGAAATATTATAAAATTAATACAAGTAAATATTATTTACAATTTCGGATATAGTTTTATTTGAATTCATTGATAGGATAATAGTTTTACTCTAATTATTAATAAGCCTTGGCATTCCCTTATTGATTTGTCTGATGGTGTTTATATATAAGTCAGTCCAAAATTGGAAATAGGTAGAAAAAGAAGAATTACGATAAATTAAAAGATTGGATGAAAATGCTAACTATATACTGCAATTTAATTATCATATAGAAAATATTAACAGGTTAACATTTGCAAGTTTCAGCTGCGGTTCATTAACTTTCTTTCTTCGGTTACACAATTATTGTTTGCGTGAAATTTAAATATTATATTATATTCCTTTAATATTATTTTTCTGAAAACCTTTGAGTTTTGAGAAATAATTTTGAGCTCTAATTTCGAAGCTTAATTATTTCCTTACGATAAAATCCATTGGTAAGTCAAAATTATTTAATTTTAATTTACAACTCAGTTAGAAAGAGTGCATACATGACACATCCGCAAAGCATCAAATATAATAAAAAAACCTAATGTCTATTAAAGTTAGTAGCAACTCAATAATACTGTATAAATAAAGGGAAAAAACTTCACTTCCAAAGCAATGCAACGAAAGCAGTATGCTAGAATTAGAAGTGTAGTTTTATAAACCTTAGCACAGCGCTAAGATTTTTCGACAACGTAGCAAACTCTAGAAAAGAAATATAAGCAATCTTAAGAAGCACACCAGCTCGCATTCACTTACTTTAAAATAAAATTATCTTGTCAGAAAATAGTGGTGCTACTCATTATCCATTTTTATTAATTTAAAAATTATGAAAGAAATATTGAAATTTTTATAAGGATTTAGTCCAACATTGTCTTTAGTTTTTTCGGATTTTTTTTTCGATATTTGTGCTATTAAAACACCTTTGGTTGGGTCCTGTATTAAACCAGTATGAACTCATCCATAAGGAATTAATTTAAATGGAATAATACTTTTTTTTTCAGTGTCTTCAGAGTTCTTATTTCAAGAATAGAATCAAGAATAAAAGAATGACAGAAGGACAATTTAAAGGCTATAAATTCAAATAGCAGCATGGATAAAATAAACAAAATAAAAGTTTCTATGGTTCGTAAAAAAAACAAAAATTATTTATTTAAAAATACAAATTTATTTCGAAAACATGGTATTAAAAATAACAATGCCAATGATAAATTTAATGTTTAATTCCTGACTTCTCTCCATATCTTCTTTGGTACCATATTCCTTAGGTTGAAGAATATTTATCTTATTTCAGGAACTGCTTTCAACACGGACTCACGGTGATGTCGAGAATCATTGTTAAGACGGATTTCGTCTCTATTATAAATGAAAATATTTGTTTGCTCAGTTATGTGTTTTCAAATGATGTGGTAACTCAAGTAGTAAATGGACTTTGGTGAATCAACGGTTCGCTATTTATAATTAGGAATTCCGAAAGAAATCTATGCAATTTTTATATAAAGTTTTGTAATATATTGATATACTGACTCAACAAAAAATATTCCTTTGTATTAAAATAATGGAACTCACGGAGACTGAGAAATTCGACAGCAATAATTTTAAGTTGATGATTTATATTGTATTCTAAAACAGTTATTCTTTGAGAGACTAGGTGCAGTTTATTACGTATCAGTTGTATTTCCCATATTCACTTTTATAAGTATTTTAACGCGCGTTTCGTTTTAATATTATGTCGAATGAGTTTTGTTTTAGTTTATACTTTTTTCTTTAAAATAAATATTATAAAATTTAAATATATAAATACTGTTTACTATTTAATATAGTGTTTTATTTGAGTTCATTGACAGGATAATTTGTTTTACACTGAAGATCTGAACATCTGGGCATTCCCTTATCGACTTCGTTTCACAACAAAAATATTCAATAAATCCTTCTTGAAACAAAAACAAATTTAGTGTCTAATGGTGTATATGTTACAGTGAAAACCCGAAATTAGTCAAAACGCGAATTAACTAGGGAAAATGCCTTTAAACTGACAGCTCTAGGGGGAACCCGAATTAACTAGGGAAAACTAATTTTAACTAACAACGCCAGGGAGAATCCGCTTTATTCGTCTTTTGAAGGATTTGTTAACCAATATAATTTAATTCAAAATTATTGTATTAAACGATACTTACTAATACATTGTTTAAGGGAAGAACGTGTCATTGAAGAAAAACTACTTTAGTTGAACATTGTTTAATACAATACCGTTATTACATATTACTTATTTCGACATGTCAAACTGCTGTGACAATTAAAAATGCAAAAAAAAAAAAAAAAAAAAACCCGCAAAAAAAACCGCAGAAACAATCGTTGAATATATTTGCAGAACAATCTTTTCTGCAAGAACAGCATTCCAATCCTTAAATAATTCCTGCATTACCTAATCTTGCTGATGTTCTCAGTGAATTACATGCAAATTTAATACATGCGTTCTTGAGTCAAGAAAATTTGCGCCGATACATCGAATCGCTATCTCAAAATCAGTACAAGTATTAAATTTCTATATCAAACTTTTACCCTGATTAGTTGCAATCTACTGCATAAATACTTAAAAATTTAATATAAGTACTAACCATATATTTATTGAATAAATACTGAACTCATTAAGTTTCAGTATCATTTCTCACTTCGAATACAGTTTATTCAGAACTGTATCTTTCGTGCCAATTTTGTAGAAGCCATTTTAATATTTTTCAAGCATTACACAGACGAGATTTCGCAAATCAGCTTTTACTCTATCAACATCTGGAATGGAAACAACAACATTGACTCAAATATAAAACTCGGGATGGGTTGCATCGGAGATCTTCTTCATTCGTTTGGTTTGCTTTATTAAAGTTTCGTTAACTTCCTCTCTAATTAGAAAATTATTGGTCGACTTACTAGCAAGCATATGCTCCCTTGATTGTGATTATTCAGTTTCGTGCTCTTCTGCATTCCTTTTCTCAAATATTTTCTGAAGTTCATCCTCGTTTGATATTTTTTATAATATTTGATGGCCAGGTTGTGGTTGTCATTCCAAATCTTGATTTAATCTCAAACATAGATTTATATGGTGATTGTTTAATTCTTGAATGTAGAGCTCCGTTTTCCATAAAGTGCATAAAACCACTGGATCATTTTTTAGTTTCATTATCCTTCATCCATGAAACCAACATTTTTTCTACGTCTTGGTTGGCATTTTGAACCGAATCCTGCTACAGGTTGTACCGAAATTTTCTATGAACAATCTTTAATCTTAGTGAGTACGTACCTGACTGCTCCATAAAGGAATTAACTCAATTCCATTATCAGAATGCAGTACAGAAGGAACCCCTAATATCAAAAGGATATCAAATAATTGCAAAGCAACCTCCATCGTTCCTTTGCTCTGAAGTGGTTGTAGGAAGACAAACTTTGTTAAATGTTACTGGTAAACCATAATAAACCTAAATTCATTATCTACCTAAGATTACATGTCAATTAAATCCATTTGGAAGTGTCTATTCATTTCTGGGTGAATAATAGGTTTAGAAACTAAACATTTCCTTTTTTTATTATTATTTTTTTGTTGACATATTTCATACATCGATAAAAAAAAATTTGTATCAACTCAGTAGTTATATTAGCAAATTTTCTTGAATTTTCAATTTGAAGTCTCTCTCCATGTCATATGGCCATGTAAAAATGCCATAGAATCAACAATTTCTACAAATGGAAAATAATATTTTATGTGCTCATTTGAAGAAACCATCTTTTTTCCTCCACTGATTTCAAGAATATCCAACCTTTTTAATCTGCGGTATTGAATTGAAGTCTTACTAACGGCACATTTTGCTTCTTCGACCTCAGATAAGAGACTTGTATTCATCATGTGCAATAGCTTTAAAGTTATTCATTTTTTTGTATAAAAAAACTGTAATTGTCCAAGAAATTTATTTTTTAAATTTTTGGCTCAAAAAGCATTAGCATTTTCTTCGCTCATTCGTAAATAAATCAACAGCACAAACACGTTCCAGCATGAATAAAACTAGACAATTGCACTTCATTTAAAAATTTCACAAGAA
The DNA here is from genome assembly GCA_026543865.1 of Argiope aurantia. Taxonomy (NCBI): domain Eukaryota; kingdom Metazoa; phylum Arthropoda; class Arachnida; order Araneae; family Araneidae; genus Argiope; species Argiope aurantia. The sequence goes on from JAPMOR010107009.1 coordinate 12,129, forward strand.
AGAAATCTTGCTTCGTATGGTATTAATTGAACATCACCTGAAATGAAGAGAAAACGGGTTCTCCCTAGCGCTGTCAGTTAGAAAGCGTTTTCCCTAGTTAATTCGGGTTTTCACTAAAAAATTATTACATGTCATTACATGTCAAAAATTATTACATAAGTAGTATATATTTTGATATTACGCCATATTTTTTTCGATGCAGCCTGTTCGATAATTTTTATATAATATTCCTAACATACACATATATATATAAAGTCCGAAGCTAAAAATAGGGCAAAATGACACTTAAGAATTAGGATAAATTGAGAAGTTCGATGACAATTCTACCTAATTTCTGCGATATATTTATGATATGAAAAACATTAACAGGTTGATAATTACAGGATTCAGTTACAGATCATCAAGATTCTTTGCTCGGTGTCACAGTTATTCTTTGTGTGAAATTAAATTTTAAACTATGATGATTTAATATTATTTTTCTGAAATTTTTCCTGTGTTTTTTTTTATTTCGCCTCCGAGAAATAATTTTGTCCTTTTATTTCGAAATTCAATCATTAAAATACTTTGGCTAAATCAAAATGACTTACTTTACATTTCCTGGTCAATTAGAAAATCGAAATGCAGAATGCATTCTCAAAGCGCTATATATCACAAAATAAACCAAAAGGCTACTTATAAATTAAACCAATTAAATGCGCATAAAAAAGGAAAAAATCATTTGATACTAGAAATGCATATGTACAGTTACTAATTTAATTAAATCCTACGCCTAGCTTTTTCAAAAGCCAAGCACCTAGAATAGAAAAGCATTAACCAAACAAAGCAAAATACACAGGCCTTTCTTTTAAAAGCAATAAAACTATAAAAAAAAGTGGTGGAACATAAAATCTAATTTTATTCTCCATTTAAAAGAAATTATGAAAGAAATGTCGAATTTTTTAATGAGAATTTAATACAACATTTTCCCCAGTTCTTTTAGATATTTTTTGTTCGATATTTGTACTATTAAAACATCTTTTTTTTACCCCAATCAAACCAGTTTGAACTCGCCAATACGGAAATGAATTAAATTTCATAATCTTGTATTTTATATTTTAATGTCTACTAAGTTCTGATATCAGGAATTAAGAACAAAAGGATAACAGATTGCTTTGATGTTAAGAGGTGTAAGATCAAATTTCAACATAGATCAATTAAACAACTTATACGTTTGCATGAAGAAAAAAAAAAAAAAAACGAAACGCCGTAACAAAATAACTGTTAATATATTTGCCTATGCCGCTAAGGGAGAACGTAGCGAGGCATCTAGAAATGCGATTGGAGTCCCCGGCGCAGATCGGAGGGCCGTTCAATTGACATGGCATGTTGAATTCCTCGAACTCAGAAGATCCATTAACTCCGACTGTAGCGCTGTACTTTGAGACACTCCGAAGACCGGGGTAACTGACGGAGGGTTTGGTTCTGCTCCATGATAACTCGTTTCTAGGGTCAAACAAGCGGAACTGGCCAAGTTGAAGTGGGAGCAGCTCAACCTTCTGCCCTACAACACGGACATGTCACCCTACGATTTTCATATGTTTCTTTCCCTGAAAAAACATCTGAAATGGAAGAGCTTCAACTCGGACGGCGAACTCAAGGACACTGTGAAGGAATGGGTCTCGTCACCGGCGCAGGAATTTTAAGAACAAGGAATCCTTCGGCATCAACGGGATCGTTACGCACCATACAGGCCTATGGTGTATACTTTGAATAAAGTCTTCAGTCTGAGGTGAATGTAATTCAATTCTGAATGAAGTTCGAAGTCTGAGTCAATGTGCCAAATGAAAAAAAAATCAAGGAAACCACGATTTTTAGTAAGATGTTTAGCGGAGCACTCGCCTTGCTTGGGAAGGCTGTCTCCAAGACGTCATAACAAACCTGAGCTAGAGACCTCAATTTTGGCGACTGGACTGAAGCGAATAAGAATAATTTGAATATTAATGGCGGTGGAAAATGATGTAGGAGTGGTTTGATGTAGGGCTGTACATGTAGGACATCTGAGCTAGTACCCCCCTCTCCACACCACACCAGCGGGAGGACGTTTGGTGATGACGGATTTAACGTGCGACGGACCCCCTTGCACGACGGTTCTTTGGTGGAATCGGGTCACGAACCTGAAACCCTCCAGTTTCGAAGCCGAGACCTTACCACCAGGCCACCGCGGCCCACAAATGACATAGGAAAGTAACTCAAGTAATAAATGGTAATTGGTGAAGAGTGTTTCATTATTTATAACCGCTTTTATTTATATATTTTTAACCTAATTGAAGGTAATAACACAATTTTAAAAGGAGTAACGATTTTTTTGCCAATCTCTTTTGACAATTTACTTTTATATTTTAGGTAACAAAACATATGCTGATATAAAACTTTAAGATATTATTTACATGCTTAAATAAAAGACATTTAATACAATAAAAATTCATATTTTATTATATATTTATTGGTTCTTTTATAATCTGCAACTAAGTATCGTTTGATTTAAAATAAATATTTTTTAAAGATTTATTTAAAATAATATTTAATATTTAATAAATAAAATAATATTTATAATTAAAATAATATATAATAATATTTCAATAAATATTTTTTTATTTATTTAAAAAATTTATTATTTAGAATTCTTTCGTCAACCTGAGTTGGAGAAAGCTCTGCATGCGATTGATAGCATAAAAAAACAAAATGCAGCTCTACCGAAGTACTATAGCTGATTTCTATAACTTGTTTTTCATTGTGAAGTTTGCTATCTTCTTCTTCTGTGTACCTATTTTGTAAGAATATTATTTTGTTCTTCCTGAAATAAGAAAAGGTTTTCTTAATTCAGAGTAGTAAAAATTTTTCCCATTTAGTACCAAGTTTCGTAAATTAAAAAGAAATATATACCCATTTTTGAAGTATTTATTGACATAATCATTACATGATGCATTAAACAGAAAATCTGGTGCCTTTCATTTGAATAAATATTTTTTTTTTCAAAATATTATTTTCTTATTTCTTGCCCGAGTTTTTCTTCATTTTCATTACCATGTACTTCATGTGAATGTAAAAAAGAGCCTATAGTCATAATTCTGCTTCTCGAAATTTTGATTTTTTTTCTTTTAAAAATTCTAATTTTAAAGATATTAATTTTAAGATGATGGATCGATTTATGTTGCATTTTAAAACAGTCTTTCTCTGAGATACTTAGTGAAACTTCAGACTTAGATGAAGTTTATTAGGTATCATTCGAGTTTCGCATATTCGTTTTGAAAATGTTTTTTCGCCCATCTCATTTTAAGATTAAGTCGAATGGGTTTTCTTTTAGTTTATACTTCTTGCTTTGAAAGAAATATTAGAAAATTAAATCAAAGGACAAATTTGAGGGGTTCTAGAGCTCACTATAACAAATAATTATTGTATAGGAAATATGATCAGAACTGACGCTTTGAGGCACAAACAGAAAAAAATAACACATTAACGGAATCACAAAATGTTTATTAGCAGGAAACTTAACCAGTGATCCCAGTAACCAGAAAATGTTAAAACAATTGCTGGATATTGTATCCAACATCAGTCACACATGCTTGGCAACCTATATGGCATGATTGGCTGACGTAGTTGGCGATAGTTAAGTGCAGCAAAGCGGTACACCTATGATCTGTTGCATCACCAAAAACGGCATTTGCGCTTAAGATTTTGGACATGATGCGTGATTTTATTAATAGCGAAAAGGCAGGCATGCATTTGATGTATGGTGTTTTTAATGGTAGCGGCAGAACAGCGTGACGGTTGTATCGAGAATGATTTACAAGTAGACGTATGTCTGACCACAAAATGTTTGAGCGATTACATCGGCAATTTTGTGAAAATGGTTCATTAAATGCCAGTACTGATGGAAGAAGTCGATCAAGAAATGTACGACAACCACACATGGAAGAAGCCATCATGGACCATGTGGACGAAACACCCGACACTAGGAATGTAGTATATCGTCTACATGTCAGTCAACACACCGTTTGGAGAGTTTTACACGCAGAAGGTTTACCCTCATTCCACATGCAGAGAGTCCAAGCTTTGCAGACGTGTGATTACCCTCTGCGCTTGGCTTTCTGCCAATGGTTATTGCAGCAGATTGCGTTACTGTCGGCTTTTCCAGCACATGTACTATTCACAGTAGACACCATTTTTACATCTTTACTTTCACGCTGGGTTTTTCGACAATCTAGCACTCCTGTCAGAATTAAGAATGATCTTCATATCAATTACACGATTGCCCATGCATTTATTTTTAAATACAAATATCTTCTCGATAAAAAGCAATACATCTCATTATGCACTATTATTCTAAATTTAAAAAAAATTGTGAAGAAAATGTCACATTTTTTTCTTAATAATTTAATCTATTTTCTTTGGTTCTTTTTGATTTTTTTTTAAATTTGGTATTTGTGCTATTGAAACATTTTTAATTTGGACCCCAAACAAATCTGTTCCAACTCGTCGGTAAGGAAATTATTTCAACGGCATAATCCATTTTTTTTCAGTGTCTTCAGAGTTCTCATTCCAGGAAATAAGATTTAAGAACACAAAAAAAATGACAGAAGGTCAAGTTAAGGGATGTAAACTGAAATGGCGACAAGGATCAAATAAACAAAATATATGTTTATATAGTGCATAAAAAAGGCAAAAACTATTTTGTCTAAAAATGTAGGTTTATTTTTAAAACACAGTATGAAAAAGAACACTGTCAATAATAAATTTAATATTTTATTCATAACTTCTCTGCTACTATCTTACCTAAGATGAAGAATGTCAATTTATTTCAGTGACTACTTTCAAAACTGAGTCGCGACGCCAGAAATCATAGATGAGACTGATTTTATCTCTCCAGTAGATTAAAATAATTGCTTTTTCCTATATATATTTTCGAACATAGAAAAGAAAGCTTATACTAGTTTCCGATTGTTTGAATACCTTGCTAACATATAATTGGTAAAATGCGAACTTTGTTTTAAAATGTTTGACAGCCTCTTTTTTTTTATTATTATTATTTTCACTTTCAGCTATTTTCTGTACAGCCACGTATTCAAATTGAAACTCTAAAAGACAAACACACTTCAGTTCTAAGGTTCTAAGTCAAAATGTTTGGGCCAAGTGAAAAAGTGCATTGACACATCATTTTTGACTCCTGTTCTGGAACTAATAAAAGCAATTTGAGTGCTAATGGTGGAGAAAAATGATGTGGGAAAGTAACTCAAAAAGTAAATGATTACTGGTGAAGGCATAATTCATTATTTATGTTAAGAGATTTTAAAAGTACATCTACGAAATTTTTATTAAAAGTTTTGCAGTTTATTATGTTGGCTTCGCAAAAATATTCCTACCCCCGAATTTGGGATAGCTTTATTTTAAAATAATGGAATTCTGATTGAGTCTGAGAAATTCATCCCTCATAACTGACTCAAATGTTTGAAGAATTCTGTCGTCCATCTGAGTTGGAAAATGCTTTGAGCGGAAAAATCGCCTTAAAAAATCAGCCCACAAAATCTACTCAAGAACAAATAGCTGTTTGAAGTAACTTTTTTGCTATTGTATACTTGAAAAGATTTCAGTGTCCATTTCTGCTTGTATTTTTGACAAAGGGTTCTGAAAACCACCGAGGTTTAGCCCAAGTGATAGGATGGGTTTGACCTATCAAAATGGGGGTTAGAGGAAAGATGAAAGGAGGGAATGTTTACATTTAAAAATAACATAAACTTGAATTGCACGCAGACTGAATTAAAATAATACGTTCAGATAAAATACGTTATTCACATGGATGTGAAAAAAACTGAACAAGTGTCTAATAGTTTGAAAATCAAGGTCAAAGAATGACGAAGAATGCCAGAAATGCGCTCATCCTTCCATGTCTCTCCTCTTAATGAAATAGAATCGTCGAAAAGTGGTCCTCTGAAAATACTGAAACAAACAGTACTTTTTTTTGTAAGAAAATGTGTTTGTTTTTCCTGAAATATGAAAAGATTTCTTAGTTAAAAGTAACAAAAACTATTCCTATGCAAAACAGTGTTTCATTATTTATAAAGAAGTATATATCTATTTTTTAAGTAATCTTTGGCGTAATTATTGCATATTGCAATAAATAGAAGATTATGAGCTATTAATTATTAAATATTTTTTCAAAATTTTATTTTCTTATATTTTGCTTGAGTATTTCTTCATTTACTTCATATTCTACTTCATGTGGCTGTACAGAAGAACATATAATCATAATTCTATTTCTCGAAATTTTGAGTCTTTTTCTTTTAAACACTCTAACTAGGGCAATAATTTTAAGTCGATTTATCTATTTATGTTGTATTCTAAAATAATCTTTCTTTTGGAAAGTAAGTGAAGTTTCTTAGGTATAGGTTGGATTTCGCATATTCAATTTTCTGAGTGTTTTCTCGCACAACTCCTTTTAAAATTGAGTCAAATGTGTTTTCTTCTATTTTATACTTTTTTCTTTGCAATAAATGTTATAAAATTTCTATATGAAAACCTTATTTATCATTTAATAAATAGTTTAATGTCAGTTCATTGATAGGATAATTAATTTTAGTCTGAAAATCAGTAAATCTGTGTATTTTCTTAAAGGTTTTGTTTGACAACAAAAATATTCTATAAACCCATCCTGAAACAAAAGTTTTTTTTTACTGTCTGATGGTTTATATATGTAAAAAAGCCCGAATTTAGAAATAGGCGAAAATTTTACATAAGAATTAGAATAAATTAAAAAGTAAGTTCGATGAAAATAAAGAATTTCTGCAATATATTCATCAGTTAAAGAACATTAATAATTTAACATCTATAGGTTTAAGTAAATCATCAATCGTGTTTCCTTGGTTCCACAAATATTATTTGTGAAATTAAATTTTTAACTATGTTGCTTTAATATAAGTTTTCTGAAAACTATCCCGAATTTTTTTTTGTAAGAATTGAAGACTTATAAGAAATAATTAAGATTTCTTATTTCCAGATTTAATTATTTTCTTATTTTAAATCACAATTATTTACTTTTCATTTTCTGGTAATTTAGAAATCGAACATATAAATTGCCTCAAATAATTGGAAATGCACTTTACTTTTAATTGATAAATCTGACTTTCAATATAAATAACACGTTACCGAGAAGTGCAAACAGGTTTTTATTTTTACCCATAAAAATGGTTTAATTTAAAATAAAAACAACGAAAAATTTCTAAAGTGAAAAGTTCCAGAAGTATTTTAAATATACATATGCCGATTTTTTTATCATTTCGTTTTTCTGCAGGATAACGACCTCATAAACACTGCACATTACGTAAAAATGTGGTGTCTTTTTTATTGTAAGCAGTAGTTACATACATCACCACAGTATTCCAAAGTCAATGCCATTCAATATCTGTGAGTCACACTCGAAAGAGTGGTTCAAAAATACAAAAATATAAACAAAACCCATTTAAGACAAGTGTTGCCAGAAGAATCTGGTGAAATATCTTCAGATACCACCAACAAAATTATCGCATCTGTACAACGACATTTAAAGGCCATTCTAAAATTTCTCTAAAGGTCATTCTAAAAGTTCTCGAAAGGCCATTCTAAAAGTTCTCGAAAGGCCATTCAACAACGGATGTTCAATGATGTTCTCTTGGTGGTAACGGGTACCTGGCGCTTTCCATATGAATGTCCGGCGAGAATCAGACTGCAAACTAAACCTGGACTCGTCGAAAAACATCACACAAGTCCACTGTTGCGGTGCCCGCAATGTATGCTCTCTATTCCAGGCTAACCGCAGGCAACAGTGAGTTGCAGTAAGTGGAAGACATCTGACAGGCCTACGAGCATACAGACCAATCTGCCTTAAGCGTCTGTACACGGTCTACTTTTAAATTGTACTATTAGTGGCTGAAGAAAACTGACGAAATAGGTCTGATGCTGTGCTCCGACTGTTTCTTTTAGCAGTAACTGCGAAATTCTGGTCATCATTCGGCGTTGTAACTCGGGGGAGACCGGTGTTGTGACGTCTACTCATATTACCACCATCTTGGAATTGTTGCCAAAGCCTGAAGATGACACTCTGGGCGATTCCAAGTTCATCGGATACTTCTACCTGCGTACGCCCACATTCCAGACTGCCGATAATTCTACCACGTAAAAAATCCTCCAAATGCGTCCTTTGTGTCATGACTATGCGGTTATTTCACTGAAAGGCTTATAAGGCACTTGCGAACAATCTTTGCTTGTATTCCTTATACATCACTCTCTTACACTCTCGTCATAGTGACGTACTATCGGTGTCATCTGGTGGCTATTTGCATATAATTTTTGAAGATGTGTGCTGTCATTTTACGGACGATATATGCATTTTAGAGTTCAATTTGACTCTGAAGTGACTCTTAATTGTCCTTTATTTATGGACATGAGTGTACTTAATTACGATAAAATCCTTTGGTAAATCAAAATTATTTATTTTTAATTTGCAGCTCAGTTAGAAAGCGGGCGCACATGACACATCCACAAAGCATCAAACATAAAAAAAAACCTCTAATATCTACTAATAGAAAATCTCTAAAATCTACTAATATTTGTAGCAACCTAATAATACAGCGTAAATAAGGGAGGGAACTTTAAGAACAAAATAATGCAATGAAAACAGTATGCTAGAATCAGATTTATAATCCTACTAAATCTAGAACCTCAATAGACATTTTAGACAACCTAGCACTCTACAGAAAAGGAATGAAAATCATTTCACGAACTTAGAGCAAAATTCCCGACTTACTTTTAAATAAAAATATCATCTCATAAAATAGTGCTGCACTCATTACCCCTTTCTGTTAATTGAATGAAAATTATGTCAGAAATATCGAATTTTTTATTAGAATTTAATCCAACATTGTCTTCAGTTTCTCTGTATTCTTTTTTCGATGTTTGTGCTATTAAACATTTATTAACATAAACTATCTTTGTTTTGAACCTTAATTATACCAGTATGATTTCAACCACAAGGGAATAATTTGAATGGAATGATCCTTTTCTTTTTTTTCAGGGACTTCAGATTTTTACTTCACGAAAAAGGAATCAAGAGCAGAAGGATGAAAGAAAACCAAGTTAAAAGGTTGTAAATTCAAATGGCAGCATGCATCAAATAAATAAAATATGTACATATAGTCCTTAAAAAAAGACAAAAACAATATTTCAAAAAATGGAGGTTTATTTTGAAACCACAGTATTGAAAAGAAAATTGTCAATGATAAATTTAATGTTATCTTCATGGATTCTTCCCTTATCTTCTTTGCCATCGCCTTCCCTAACTGAAGAATATTCTTTTATTTCAGTAACTACTTCTAAAACTTATTCACGATGAATGTCAAGAATCATTGATAAGACGAATTTCACGCATCTTATAAATTAAAATACTTGTTTTTTTTTCGATATATATTTTCAAACATGGAAATGATAGCTTATACTTGTTTCTGATTATTCTAATATCTTGCTAAAATATTGTAAATAAAATGCGAACTTTTCTTTCAAATGTTCGTCAGCGCTTTTTCGTTTAATTTTAATTTCAATTCTTTACGAAATAAACAGATTGAACGGCATGCTCTAGAGAAAAAACACATTTCAATTCTGAACTAGATGAAAAGTCAGACTGAGCGTGTGAAATAAGAAAAATGCAAGGAAACCTTGTTTTTGATTCCTGAACGAAAGCTAATAAAAATAATTGGAATGTTCATTGCGGAGGAAAAAGATATTGAAAAGTAACTAAAATAATAAATGATCATTTGGAAAGCAGTGTGCTGCTGTTTATAATTACAAATTTTTAAATTAAACCTGGAAAATTTTAATTAAAAGTTTTGCTACATTTTTTTATATTTTTTTGTCAGTTTAAAAAAAAATTCCTAGTCACGAATTTGACAGACTTGTATTAAAATAATCTTAATATAATCTTAAAATAATCTTCTGAAACAATTAACTGTAGAAACTTCTTAAGCACTTATAGCTGGTTGCAGCAACCGGTCTATTGTTATGTAGTTGAAAAGGTTTCTGTGTCCTTTTTCTGTGTGTACTTATTTTGTTAGAAAATTAGTTTGTTTTTCCTGAAATATCAAAAGATTTTCTTAGTTAAAAGTTATAAAAAATTTTCCAATACACATGCTATGTTTCCTTATTTATAAATAAGATAATCTATTTCTGAAGTAATTGTAGAAGTAGTCATTACATAATAAAATGGAATACTTGGTACATATAATTTATAAGTATTTTCTTAAAATCTAATATTCTTATTTCCTGCGCGAGTATTTCTTCATTTACTTCATACTGTACATCATGTGATTGTACAAGAAATCTATAGACATAATTCTATATGTCTAAATTTGATTTTTTTTTTTCTTTTAAAGATTCTAACTGCGTCAATAATTTTAAGTTGATGAATCGGTTTATGTTGTACACAATACCAATCTTTCTCTGAGATACTTAGCGAATGTCCATATTTCTCGATGTGGTATCAATATATTTGCTTTTACAAGTTATTTTCTCATGCACCTCATTTAAAGATATCTTCAAGTGGGTTTCAGTTTGTTGTTATTGTTTTTTATTCTTTTTTCTTTGCAATAACTAAATTATACAGCTAAATTATTTTTTAGAACCATGTGGAAATGAAAAAAATTTGGTTTATATAAAAAAAAACAGTCCGAAGCTAGATATAGACGAAAAGGAAGCGTGAGAATTAGCATAAATTGGAAAGTCGTAAAGACTTTGTCTGACAAATAAATTATTCCATAGACCCATTTGAAAGTGACAATCTTTTTAGTGCTTGAAGGTACATATACTATAGATATACCAAACAGAAATTAGTGAAAAGGAAATTTTAGAATTGGTATAAAATAAAATGTTAAATAAAAAATGCAGACAATTTTCTCCAATACAGTTATTAGTTAAACAAAATTAATAGACGAACATTTGCTGGTTTTTAATACAAATTTCAACTCTAAAAACATGGGTTCAACTGATTATCTAATTTTATTTTATGTTAAACAAAGAAAGAAATGCTGAATTTTTTTCGTAAGAATTTGACCTAACATTTTCTTTACTTCTTTCGGATATTTTTCTTCTTCGATATTTTTGTTTCTGAAACATTGTTACTTTGGATTCTAATTAAATCAGTTTCAACTCTCCAGTCGCAAAATAATTTAAATGGTATGATACCGTTTAACCTTGTTTGTGATTGCACTTCTATCGAGATCTGATTTAAGAAAATAAAAATCAAGAACAAAAGAATGACAGAAGACCAAAATGTTAAGAGATGTACACTGAAGTAGTAGCATGGATCAAATAAACAAAATATAAGTTTATACGGGATGTTAAAAAAGGACAAAAAGCCTTTTTAATAAATATACCTTGCTAAGAAATGTTTGGTAAAATGCGAAATTTCTTTAAAAATATTCATCCGCATTTTTTTTTAATTCTACTTTCTGTTGGTTCCGTACAGCCATACTAAATGAGAGGCTGTAAAAGAAAGGCACACTTCAATTCTGAATGAAGGGAATGTCAGAACGAATGGGACAAATGTAAAAATGCAAGAAGCCGGCGTTTTGGACACCTTGCCTGAAGTTGAAAAGAATAATTAAATGAAAATGGGGGAGGAAAATGGTGTGGGAAAGTAACTCAATTAATAAATGATGAAGCGGTTGTACAAGATTTATAATTATTGAAATTGAAAAAGTAAAGCCTACGGAAATTTTATAAATTCTGAAATATGCTGTTATGTTGGTTTTACGAAAATATTCCTTGACACGAATTTGATAGTTTTGTATTAAAATAAGGGGACTCTCGGTGATTTAGAAATTCAACCCTCCCAACTGCGTCAAATGTTTGAAGAATTCTGTGTTCCATCTGCGTTGGGATCTGCTCTGCGAGAGATCGATCCCCTAAAACAATAGACCGAAACTTTTCAAGCACTATTGCGGACAGCCGTAAGCTATTTGTTATGGTATATTTGTAAGCTTTGCTGTGTACTTTTTCTACGTCTACTTATTTTGTAAAAGAAAAAAAAATCAGTTTGTTTTCTCTCAAATATGAATTGGTGTCCTCTGTTAAAAGTAATAAAAATTATTCTCAATCAATGGAATGTTTCGGAATTTAAAAAGATTTACATATTTATTTTAAAGTAATTGTTGACATAATTATAACATAATGCAATAAATAGAAGATCCGGTGCCTTTAATTAATAAAAAAATTTTTTATTTCTTTCCGGAGCATATCACATCATCTAATTTATACTGTACTTCATGTGACTGTATAAAAAAAACCTATAGCCATAGTTTCTACATATAGTATAAGGCCGAGGTGGCCAGGTCTCGGCATGGGAGCCGTAAGATTTCAGGTTCGAGACCCGTTTCCACCAAAGAACCGTCGTGTAAGGGGGTCTGTTGCACGTTAAATCCGTCATGCCAAACGTCCTCCCGCTGGTATGGTATGGTGTGGTGTGGAGAGGAGGGTGCCAACTCAGGTGTCATCCTCGTCATTTGACCCCGGTTCAAAATTACGAGGTTCGTCCCAAAATAGCCCTAGTGTTGCTTTACAACGGGACATTAATATAAATAAACTAAACTAATCTGCATCTAGAATTTTTTTTTCTTTAAAAAATTCTAGCTGGAGCAAGAATTTTAAGCTGATTAATTGACTTGTGTTTTATTCTATAACACAATTTTATTTCTTTACATATTTTATAATAAAACAGTCTTTTTCTGAGATACATAGTGAAAATTTGTAAGGTATAGAGTGGGTGTCGTTTATTCGCATTTCTAAGTGTTTTCTCTCGCCACTCACTTTAAGATTGAGCAAATGTGTTTTCTTTTCTTTTATACTTTTTATTTTGCAATAAATATTATAAAATTTCTATATATAAATATTATTTAGTATTTAATATATATTTTATTCGATTTCACTGACTGGATAATTTGTTTTAGACTGAAAATCAGTAAATCTGGGCATTTCCCTATCGACTTTGTATAACAACAAAAATATTCTATTGTCCCATCTCTAAATAAAATTTTTTTTGTTTCTCCAGGTGTATATATATAAACCAATTCGAAGCTAGGAATGGCCGAAAAGGATGCTTAAGAATTAGAATAAATTGAAAGGTTGGATGAAAATGCTAAATATTTTTTGCAGTACATTTTTCAATTAATGTCTATTAACAGGTTGATATTTGCAGGTTTCAGGTGCAGATCCTCTATCTTCTTTGATCGGTTGTAGAATTTTTGCTTGTGTGAAATCTGAATATTAAACTAGATTTCTTTAATATTTTTTTGAGATCATTTATGATTTTTTTTTTCGTTTCCTCTGTAAGAAATAATTTTGTGTTTTTATTTTGTAATTCAATTATTTCTTACAAAAAATTATTTTGTTCAATTAAAATTATTTATCATCCATTCCGCGGCCATTTAGAAAGCGCATACAGTAAACTTACCATCTTAATATACCTTCGCACTAAGCTTTTTCCAAGCTCAGCGCTTACTCGAATATAAATATTTTGTTCAATATAATTAGTGGAATTTCTATGCACTTAGATTTAAATTAAAATTAAATCTCACAAAAAAGTGGTGCTACTCAATATCTACTTTTATTCTCAATTTAAAAGAAGTTATGAAAGAAAACATTTTCTTTAGTTGTTTCGGATATTTTTTGTTCGATATTTGAGCTATTGAAGCATCTTTACTTTGGACACCAAGTAAACCGGTTTGAACTCGCCAATAGGGAAATAATTTTAAAAGGATAATGCATTTTAGTTTTTTCAGAGTTTAGGAAATAATAATCCAGAACAAAATGCTGTTAAGGGATATTTGATCAAATGGCAACATAGCTCAAACAAATAAAATATAAGTTTATATGGTCCGTAAAAAAACAAATGTAAAAATATAGGTCTATTTTGAAAATATAGAATTAATGATATTATTTTCTTCTGGACTTCTCTGCTGTCACCTTTCCGAAACTGAAGAATATTTTTTGTTTCAATAACTACTTTGAAAGCCAAGTAACAATGACGGGCATCATTGATAAGACGGATTTCATCTCTCTTAGAAATTAAATAATTACTTCCTCTGATATATACAGTATGAGTCAAATGAAAGTAAACACCTATGATTGATTTCGATAATGTGTTATTTAAAATATATTATTGATCCTAAACTATCAGCTGTCAAATGGATTTTAAATAGAGTTGACGACACTTTTCTGCACTAAGGGAGGAAAACTCAAATATTTCGTTAATTTTGGAACATCCTTTATTTATATGCAATGACATATGTGAAAATATGTTTCAAAACCCTTGCAGGCTCTGAGGAGACTATGATAATAGCCACTTGATTGTCACTGATTCAGGAATTATTTCTTCATGAAGCTAAACAATAAATTTATTTTATTTCAAAGACAAAAGCACGAACTACATGTTTCAATCACCATTTTTTTCATTAATTTTTAACGCATACTCACTAATAATAAAGAATAAAAATGGTCCTATCGAAAATATTGGTTATACATCAAAATATCACTTATCAGGCATCAGACTCAATACACGAAATCTAAACAATCTTACTAATACCAAAAATGACCTTAAACAAAGATAGTGCAATGTAGAAGCAAAGCTGTTTCATAAAATCGGAGAATACAGCTAAATTATCTTCGCAAACAACTGCCACACTAAGTATATTCAAACACGCAGCACATATAACAAATCTTCATTGACTAGCATTTCGTGTTAACAATCATGAGCTTATTTTTATACACAAAAGGTATGAAGGGAAAAAGTGGTGCAGCTCGTTATTAACCTTAAATTATGAATTAAATAAAGAAAGGACTATAGACTTTTTTCATTAGAATTTAATCTAACAATTTTGAAGACATTTTGGATTATTTTTGTTCCATATTTGCGCTATTCAAACACTGTTAATTTATATCCCAATAAACCCAGTTTGGACTTAACATTGGAGAAAATAAGTAGGATTATCCTGATTTTTTTATAATGTCTACAGAGCTCTCATTTCAGGAAATAAGTATCAAGAACAAAAGGATTACAGAAGGCCAAGTAGTTAATGGAAGAAAGTTCAATGATAATAGGGATCAAGTATAAGTACATGCAGGCAGTAAAAAAAAACTTTTTTTATGTAAATATAGGTTTATTTTGAAAACACAGTATTAAAAAGAACAATAAGAGTGACAAACTTATTCAGGACTTCTTTCCATCTCTTATCTGCCATCGCCTTCCCTCAGCTTAAGATTATCTTTTTACTTCGGTAACTACTTCCAAAACGGATTCACGATGAATGTCAGGAATCATTGATAATCATTGATATTGATAATTTCATCCCTGTTAGAAATGAAAACATTTGTTTGTTTCGATATATATTTTCAAACATGGAGATGATAGCTTATAAATTTCTATGGTTATTCTAATATCTTACTAACATTGTAGATAAAATGCAAACTCTTCTTTAAAACGTTCGTTAGTCTCAGATATCAGCAGATTGAATGCCAAGCTGTAAAGAAAAACTCACTTCAATTCTGAATGAAGTTCCACGTCAGAATGAATGCGCCATATGAAAAAAAATGCAATTAGCTATCGTTTTTGATGGCTTGCCTGAGGCCAAAAAAAGGAATAATTCGAATGCTAGTGGTGGTGAAAAATGATGTGGGAAAAGTTACTCAAAAAATAAATGGTCGTTGGTGAAGCACCGGCTCATTATTTGTAATTAGAAATTTCAAAAGTAAATCTACGTAATTTTTATTAAAGGTTTTGCAATATGTTGTCATGTTGGCTACAAAAAATATTTCAAGCTACGAATTTGTATTAAAATAATGAAATTCTCGGATGGGCAGAAATTTATCCGTCCCAACTGCTTTAAGTGTTTGAAGGTTTCTATCCTCCACCTGAGCTTTAAAGAATGATTAAAATTAATCGCATAAAAAAAA
>JAPMOR010107017.1:0-49102 GCA_026543865.1 Argiope aurantia
TTACCAGCAACCAGACCGGCATCGCCGTCATCAATTGTTATCTCCGAAGAATTCCTGGCCGACCATGCTCTGGAGGTGACGCAAGCCATCTCCATGAAGGACACTCTTGGAAATTGGGCCCAGGCGCTGATCACAGCCAAAGATGAGCAGACACACCTGCAGATGAAGAAGGAAATAGCCCAGGTAAGCGGCTGTTTGAACGATTTATTGTTAAAATTAGGGATCCCCCTTTTTAAACTGCCCGAAAATATTCGGAAGCTAAACCTAATCTGTGAAAGGGTTAAAATTAAAAACTCAACCCCTAACACAACCTCTCCAATTAAAACCGTAACTATATCTAATAGTAAAAATCAGGCCAAAACCACTCCAAAAAGAAAAATTGATGTAAGTGGAATTAATAAAAAGCAAATTACGCCAAAAGGCAGTCCTACCAAAGAAAGCAGGAAAAGAGTGGCTGATGAGGATGGGTTTATAGCCCCTGCTGCCCACCTCATCAGGAAAGTAAAAAATTTAAAAATTAATAATGAAAAGAAAAATAATGAAATCCAAATAAAAAAAGTTCCTGAAGGAGTCGAAGAGGTTGTGTTAGACTCAGAGGTCGATGCTGAAATGCCTCCTGCACAGCCAAAACAAAGAAGAGTGCCGCCCTTCTTTGTCACCCCCCGAGCTGATTTTAGGACTATGTTAAATATCTTGAAATTACAGGCTCCTTCCCTACGCTCAGTTATGAGCAATAAATTTCTAAAAATTACGGTAGAGACTGAGGAAGAGCACCGAAGCCTTTCCCATCTCCTCGAAGCTCAGGGTGCTGAGTTTAAAACCTTTATGCTCAAAACCGATAGGCCCATAAAGGTTGTACTTCGAGGACTTCCCTCCTGCACTCCTATTGAGGAAATTAAAGAGGAACTTCAAAAGGAAGGGTTCACAGTTGTTAGTATCACTCAACTGTCTAAATTCCAGACCAAGTCACCGATGCCGTTGTTCTATGCACAAATTGCAAACGGCCCTCTGTCAGAAACGGTCTACACTCTGACTGAAATGTTTGGCACCAAAATTTCAGTAGAGCGTTACAGAGGAAGGAAGGGGCCTTCTCAATGCTGGCGGTGTCAGGGCTTCTTCCACAGCTCTGAAGCTTGTAAACTTCCAATTAAGTGTGTCAAATGTGCAGGACCTCATAGAGCTAAAGATTGTCCATTAGCTTATGAGGATAAACTAACTTGTGCTAACTGTGCAGGAGATCATGCGGCGAACTGGCGCCAATGCCCCCGATTCCCTAGACCAAGTGGTAGAAACAACACCACTACTAATTTCCAAAAATCCCACCCCTCCAAAAAATCCATATGGGATTTACCCAGGACGCAACGACCTCTCAAAAATTTCAGAAAAGTGGAAGAGAATGTGTCGTTTTCAAAAATTCTGACTAATTCAGAGTCAGAATTCCCTTCATTAGAGACCCCAGTGGAGAGCGAAAAAATCTCATCAGCTGCTAAACCCACTATTCAAAATCAGTCGGTCCCAGTGGATGCAATTAATACCAAAATTTTCACCGACATCTTTTCAGGATTAGCATTACTAATGAGAGAAGATTGGTGTGATGCACCTCTTCTACTCCAAGCTTATAAAAAAGCTTTACCAGCAATTCGTGCTGCATCCCACGGTGCTGATATGGCGTATTTTTTGTTCAGCGAATACGTCAGTCTTAGTTGCGGCCCCCAACATTAACGTTCAATCGTAACAATATAATAAACTTGCATAATCTTAAAGTTTGCACCTGGAACGCAAATAGTCTGCGGCCCAGGATCGTTGAGGTGAGAGACTTTGTATCAGAGCAAAATCTTGATGTGTTATTGGTACAAGAGACCCTACTCCCCCCGGAGTGCACACCCCTAATCGCTAATTACCGGATTTACAAAAATAGTAGATCCGGAGATAGTTTTAATCGTCAGCGCATTTACGGAGGTACTTGCATTTATGTGAAATCAATAATTGAACATCACGTCATCCCCACTCCCGTTTTAGAGAGGATGGACGCGACAATTATTGAGGTTAAATTAGGAAATATCCCCCCTCTCAAAATTGTGTCAGCATACGTACGATCTGGGAGTTCGTACAAATTTCCTCTGGAGGATATGAAAAAACTTTTAAATTTAGGCCCGAACGTCATCATTGCGGGCGATATGAACGCAGGACATATCGCTTGGAATAATCACAGAACCACGAGATATGGAGCACAATTGTTTAATTATCTTGCAACGCAGGACGGAATCAATGTTTTGGCGCCCCACTCTCCAACCTACATTAATCAAGTTAGTACTTATGATTCCGTCATAGACTTCGCAATATTAAAGCGAATTCCTTTCCACTCTCAAATTAGAGTGCTAAATTCTTTAGATTCAGATCACCTTCCAGTAGTTTTGACTTTTAATACTGGAACCTTTTCTCTAAATTCACCAGCACAATTCTCCACCAACTGGGAGAACTTTCGGCATATTTTAAATTCAAAACCCCTTCCCCCCTTCAAAATTAATAGCAATGATGACGCTGAATTTGCAGTTGGAAGTCTAGGAAAAATTCTAACGGAGGCGCTCGCAGAAGCCTCAAAACCAAAATTTAATAAACCTCCAGAGAAGCTTCCTTTAGAAATCCAATCCAAAATTAAACTGCGAAATTTCCTGCGAAGAATTTGGCAGCGCTCTCGCGATCCTCAAGTGAGAGCGGAACTTCGCAGAACCCAGGATGAGATAAAAGGGTTAAAACTAGGTCGCTTCGAGCGCCGGCGAGAAGAGCAATTAGTGAACATCGATAAACGTGGCCTTTGGCGCCGCTCGTCTCTTCTTAGAAAACCATTCTCCCCGATCCCCCACTAAGGGGGGAAACGGGAGAACTCGCCCTCGCTCCCATTGAAAAGGCGGAAGTTTTGGCTGATAGCCTTCAGAACCAGTTCGCCCCGCACTCAGACACGTGGCTGGCGAACCCCCCACTGACGAAATTCGTCACAGATCAGCTGGAGAGTTTCCTTACACGTGCACATGTAAACAACCTTGAACCCGTTAGGCCCAGTGAGATAATGGACTTCATGAAGAACATTAGGCCGAACAAATCGCCAGGTCTGGATTTAATAACTAATCGCATGATTAAAAACCTCCCCCCTAGATTTATTTTATACTTAACTTTTATTATAAATAAATTAATGGAATTTTGTTATTTCCCCGATTGCTGGAAAACAGCTGTGGTTGTCCCTATTCCAAAACCAAACTCTGATTTGACTTTACCTCAAAATTTCCGTCCCATCTCGCTACTTAGTAGCCTGAGCAAAGTGTACGAATCTGTGCTTCTAAAACGCCTGAATCAATTTCTCAGCGACAATAATATTTTAATTTCCGAACAATTCGGATTTCGTAAAAACCTGTCGACGAATCACCAGCTAATTCGTGTTACAGAATTGATTCACAGTGGCTTTGTGAAGTCTCAAACCACAGGTGCACTTTTTCTGGACGTAGCCAAAGCCTTTGATAAAATTTGGCACGAAGGGCTTTTATTCAAGTGCATGCGACTTGGATTTTCGGCGCAATTTGTCAAAATTTTACGCTCGTACCTACTTTCTCGTAATTTTAGGGTGCGAGTTAATGATGTAATGTCTTCCCCCAGACCAATACTGAGCGGTTGTGCTCAAGGAAGTTTACTCTCTCCAACTCTTTTTAACATTTATGTTAACGATCTACCTAGAGCTAGTAATTGTCATTTAGCAATCTTCGCAGACGATACCGCCATCCTAACACAGCATAGGGATCCAAACATAGTCATATCAAACATTCAACAGTACATGACCATTTTACAGTGCTGGCTCATCGGCTGGAAAATAAAAGTCAACCCAAGTAAATGCGCGTGCCTCATGTTTACTAATAAACTGATAATGCCTGACTTAGCCCCAATCCAAATTTTTGGCCAACCCGTCCCCTTTGTAAATGAGTATAAATACTTAGGGTTAATTTTAGACGCAAAATTAAGCTTTAATAGTCATATTAAAGCAGCCCTCACCAAAGCTACAAGAACGAGTATTAAACTCAACAGCTTAATTTCAACTAGGAGCAAGCTATCGATTAGGCTCAAGCTTCTGCTCTACAAAGCTATTTTAAGACCAATTCTAATGTATGGCTCCCAAATTTGGGGGGCCACTTCCGCCACTAACATTAAGAAATTGCAAGTTTTTCAAAACAAGCACCTGATGAGAATTGTTGACGCCCCCTGGTATATCAGGAGGAAAGTATTGCATAACGACCTCAAAATTGAACCTGTTTCGGAATTTATTAGAAGAACATCAATTAAGTTCTTCGATAAACTGCCCCAGATTCGTAACAAGTTACTTAATCTACCTGCATATGATCCTGCAGTATCCAGCTCTAGGAAAAGACCTAGAGCTGCGATAGATAATATTTATATTAATTTTCCCTCAGTCAAAAAGCTGAGAATTAATTAACTCTGTTACCAATCTGGTGGATTAAACTTATCAAAATTATTTGTTTTGGCCTAAGATAGCTACGATGAGCTACACGCGTGAAATTTCTTGAAATTTTTTCTTCAGAAAAATTATTTTTTAAAAAGTCCCCATAGCTAAGGCATCGTGCAACGTAATTCCATTAAATTTCCCTATAGTTTATCCCATAAATAATATTTTATTATTGTCATTAATTAATTCTATCATAAATCATAATAATTATAAATTAAATACCAAATTTCATGACGTTAGAGCTTTATTGCGCTCGTCCAAACTAGTTCAATTAAATTTTAACTTTTCCCTAAACTAACAAATTAAAGTAACTATTCCAAATTATGATGTGGAGGTGCTCGTGACCACTTTGTCACATCGCGGAACTCCGAAACATCATGACGTTGCCGTTGCCGTTAGCTGGAGGGTTGGGCTATGGCGGAGGTGTCTTCTGGGATACATGGTGAGAGCAAGTTCCAAGAGCCTGGTAGAGTGGTTGTGAGGGGGATGGTGTGAAAAGTTTGATCTTGGCTGCCAATAGGAAGGGCGAGATGGATCATGGAATTTTTCAGATTTATTAAGGGTTTATTAGGTTGATATGAATATTGAAGGGGTTGAGATTTTTTAATCTTGACTTATTAAGTTGATTCTGGTTGGATTAGTACGAGTCTGGGTCTTCTGGAATTTGGATTGGGGATGTATTTTTCAATTTCTTGGATTGCTGGGTTGTCTATGTTTTCGAGGTCTGAGAAAAATTTGATTGCTATTTTTTTAATGAAGTCTTTTAGTGATGGGATATTGAGGGCATGTCGGATGTCTTTGTTTTTCATGAACCATCCCGCATTTGTAATTTGCCTGAGAATAATGTTTTGGCACCTGTCTATTTGATTGATGTTGGTTGGTGCTGCATATGCCCAAACTGGACATGCATAAGTTAGAACAGGTCTTAGCATCGCAGTATAAATAAGCACTTTATTATCCCTACTCAATTCAGAATTCCGAGCAATTAGGGGGTATAGTTTACGCGAGTTATCTCGGAATTTATTTTTAATGTAGTTGATATGTGATTTCCAAGTTAATTTTTTATCCATAATTACGCCTAGGTATTTGGCTTCCTGAGACCAGGGGATTATAGTATTATCAATTTTAACGTTGAATTTTGGCTTGTTCCTCTTCTTGGTGAAGAATACAGCCTCGGTTTTTGAGGTGTTAATGGCAATTTTCCACTCGTGGAACCAGCTTTGAAGGTCTATTAAGTGTTTATTGAGCGCGTGTGTTATGTATCTGATGTTTTTGTTTTTGGCCAGTAACGCGGTGTCGTCTGCGAAAATGCAGAGTTTAGTGTTTAAATTTTGTGGGATGTCGTTAATGAATATGGAGTAGAGGGCGGGGGACAATTTTGCCCCTTGTGGCACGCCTGCTTGTATGGAGCGAAGTTTGGAGAGTGTGGCGTTTACTCTAACTGTGAATTTTCTTTTGGTAACGAATGAATGAATTATTTGTATTAGTTGGGGGGGGGTATATTATATTTAATTAGTTTGTAAATTAGTCCTTCAAGCCACACTCTGTCAAAAGCTTTCTGTATGTCTAGGAAAACAGCACCCGTGTTCTCTCTCTTCTCAAATCCTGAGGAGATGTATTCAACTGCTCTGATTAACTGATGTGTTGTTGAAAGTTTGGGTCTGAAACCAAATTGGAAGGGGATTAAAATATTATTTTCAATAAGGTAGTTATTTAATTTTTGTAATATGAAGTGCTCAGTAATTTTACTAAAGTTTGGAAGTAGAGAAATTGGTCTATAGTTGGAGGGGATAGTAGGGTCTTTTCCAGGTTTGAGAATAGGGATCACAACTGCTGTTTTCCATGCTGTGGGGAAGTATTTGAATTTAAAGATCAGAGTCATTATGTGTTAAAATTTAAATTTTGTAACAAGGGGTAGGTTTTTAATTATTAGATTGGAGATACTGTCAATGCCTGGTGCTTTTTTGGTGTTAATTTTTTTAATGTAATTTATATACTCTATTATGTTGGGGGGTTCTAATTCTGATTGATTGTTGATTGAGAAGAATTTTTGGAGTGTTGTTTCGACTTCGTTTTCTGTGTTTGTGTTGTGCATGTCGTTTAGTGTAAATTGTTGCTCCAAGCTTTGTGCTAAAGTTTCTGCTTTGTCTGCGTTGGAAATAGCTTTACCGGCCGGGCCATTAAGGGCTGATATTTTAGTGTGTTGTTTTCTCATGTATTTTGCTGTGTTCCATAGTGTGTTATCGGTTGGCAGCTAGCAGGAGGCAGCTGCGGACCCTTTTATAGGTCTCGGGAGGCGGGGCTAGAAGCCTCTCAACCCATCAGGAACGTTCGAGACGTATCTCGGTTCCTACTGGACGGATCGGGAAAATTCGATGTTTCGGATATAATCCATTTTGGCGCCAAAGTCGCCAAGCTCTGGGACCTCCGACGCGACACACGGACTCCGTCCCATACAGATGACTAAAACTTTCTTTCCGATGATGGAACAAACTATGCTGGGAAGCCGAATTGCAGGTTTGTAACAATATATTTTCATTTGAAACATTTACAACAAATAAAATTTTATCTTCTGGAGTACTTTATAGAGAAGATTCAATAGAGTATTATAATCAGATAGAAAAGTTAATTGTATTAACAATAACAAATATTCAGTGAAAGTGAGAAACCTCTAAAAAAAATTAGACCAATTTCTTAATCTTTTGGGGTGGAATGATGAGCTAAATGTATTAATTGATTTTAGTACTTGCAATGCATGGTGTTACAACTGCTGAATCAAGAGTAATATACATTTAACAATTTAATTCCAAAAGAATGAACAAATAACAGTAATAGTAATAAGAATAATTAATAAATTTCTTTTATGTATAAAATGCACAATGTGTTAAAATGAATATCCTGGATTCAAAGCTTCACTTAGAAAAGGATGTTTGTTGCATTTATTTGAAAGATGCAAATATTAAGAATAGCCCAATTTTGATAAGTTACAGGAGTGATCGATTCCATATCAAAAACCTGGAAGCAGGAAGTAAAAATCCTATACAAATTTAAATAATTCAAAATGTTAATTTCTTGCACATACATGCACATTTTAAAAGAATTTTTTAGTATGCCAAAAGGAATAATTTTGAAAGAAATAATGAAAAATTAATAACTTTCATTAATGAACAAATTTTTAAATAATTTTGTGACATTCATGTTTTAGGGCAATTTTATTTAGCAAAGAAAAAAAATGCAATTTTGAAAATAACTGAATTTCGAAATATTTTGATAAACAAGATTTGGTAAGTGAACTTATTAAAATTGTATTTAGGCTTCAAATTTTGTTTTCAAATGGTTAATAAAAGTTCATTCAAAATATATATTTGGTTTTCTTTATCGAATTATGAAGCTCACAAACCCGTGTGTAGAACCCTGAAAATAAACATTTCATGAATTGTGATATTCACAATCTTAATGGGGAGTGGGGAGAAATAATGTCTTCATTAGAGAACAAAAAAAAAGTTTCATTGAAACTTCACCTGCTAGTTTCCATTGGTGGAATTATCAATGTAAAACCAAACTACAAACTTGGTTTTTCTTATTTATGCCCAAAAATAATGAATGTCAATTTTTTGAAAAATGACTAGAGCTTATCGTTACCCTAGTTTGACACTCTAATGAATGGCTTGAAATTAGATGGGCTTGTTGGTTGTGAAATCGTACTTCCATCTAATGCACCGAATCACTGTCTACATAATTGTTGCTCAGTATTTACTGTTGAATTAGTGGATGAAATTTTTTTATCTTTCACTCAGCATTTTTTATACCAATAACATGAATACATTGAAGGTGCTTTTTCACTAATATAATCAAATGCATTGCCCTGCAATTAGAATTTTGTTCGTTTTGCATTTACTTTAAAATAATGGTTTTAACATAATTTTTTGTTGAGAGTTCAGTCATGTTAGCATTTCTGAAAACAAACTGGCAGATTCAGTGAAAATCAATAACCGGCTTTTTTGTCTCAGGGGCTTCCTTACTTCAACGTTGAGAAGTCTGTAGTGAAATGCACGTTATCTAATTAGCATCTGGCATGGGATCTTCAGATTCAAAATAAGCGACATTCAGTCAAACCAGCTTGTAGATTCTTGCCTAATCACGCTATGCATGAGGTACAAACAACTTGCCTCCATATAGGGGAAATTCACTACAGGCATAAACATCTCATTTTTGGCAAGGCAGTACCAAAGTATCCTTCATGTCATTGGGATTTTAATATACATCGCATTTTAATTGAATGTCCAATCTTTTAATTCCTCTCATTTACACTTTTTAAAATCATCATTATTAACTTTATAAGACATGGTGCTCGAGAAATACCATCCAAACATTTTTATGTTTTAAAAACCCATTAGCTTTTATGCTTGTATCCAATACTTTTAAACTTTTAACTTTTTATATGGATTCATTTTGTTTTTTTACACATCAGTATTTTACTCAAATTTATTAACATTGTACATTTTATTTTCAGCACTTTAATGTCAATACCTTTTTCTTTTACATTTTAACATGTGTGTTCTATGGTTTTACTATTTGTTTGGCACTATTTATTATTTATCAATGAAGGGTATAAGAATTCAGCAATTCATAAATGATCTTTAAATAAACTGGCAGATATCTTCATATAAAAATCATATTGGGAATGTGTATATATTTTAAAATCTAGTAGGAAAAACAATTTGGCATAATATTTCTTTTTTCATAAATTCAAAAATTAATATTTACTAAATTAATAACTTACATATTATCTGTTTATAATACACAATCTAATGCAACTTGAGAAGTAATCTAAAAAAGTTAAAATTCTCAAATGTTTTCAATAAATATTTTTAAATAATTTAGAGCAGTATTGGCATGCACATGATCTAGAGATTATACCTTTAAGCAATTAGATAAATGTGAAAAACTTCTATGAAAACTTCTCAAAAATTTTGCATTTTATGAAATTTTCTTAAACATTTTTTCTTTAAAAAGGAATATTCTAACTTCTTGTGTAAAACATTGTTACATTATGTTTTTAAGTTTAAATAATCTCTCTTTCAATAAGCAGCAACAATTATAAGTTCCAAATTATACATAAAACATATGCAACATTATCAAAACATTTATGTTCATAAATGCAGTAATTAAAACAAAACAATCAATATTATCCATGTAATTTATACTTAACATAATGAAAAATTTATATCTTATATGATACAAGGATGATCTAAAGTTACTTAGGGAAAAAATACTTTAACTTTTAATTGAAAATATAAGTAATTAAAATTTTAAAAACATTCTTTCCTAATGCCCATAATACTACAACATGCCAATTTGATTGCTATAAATCCAATGGTCTGCCCTATAAAGAATTCAAACGATTTTTTTCAAAAAGGAGTTAACAGATAATATCTAGTTTTGTTATATTAACGTCCCATTTTAAAGCAACACTAGGGCTATTTCAGAAAGGGCCTTATAATTTTGAACTGCGGCCAGTTGACAAGGGCGACACCCGAGCTGGCACCCCTCTCCAAACCTCCATACCACACCAGTGGGCAGACATTTGGCCGTGACTGGTTTCATTTACACAAAACCCATTTATATGACGGTTATTACGACAGTTATACCTTACCACCAGGCTACTATACAAACAATAAAAATATAATTTTAATAACTTACCCGTAGTTCTTCTGAAGGGATATTTATTTTTCCCAATAGTTAGGTGGGGAACAAAAGGTCAGCTATCTGCAAACATATTTAATAAAGAAAAATGTTCTCACAGATTGTGCTATCTGACACCATCTTTGATAACTCGCATCTTCTTTGATGCATGCATATAGCACCTGAAAAAATATGTGAAAACATTAATCTGAAGGAGTTGTAAAACAAAAATATTGTGCAGTTATATACATATTCAATTCACAATGCATAATATTTTACTAACTAATTCGATCAGTATTGCTTAGAACTTAAATTCTTTGATGCCTAATATTTTAAATGCAAGAATATTATACATAAAATGTTATAAAGATTTTATTCTTATTTGAATTTTAGCGTTTCAAATAATATCAGTTAACTAAATAATTTTCAAATTTTCCTATAGCAAAAACTAACGTTCTCTATAACTTAGTTTTTAAAAGTATATATTAAACTTTAATTGAACATAATGAATGTCATAAATTCAATTAAGTTGCATTTGGTGCAAGACTTGCACAATGCAGAATATTAGTTTCCTAAATATTTTTACTTTCTTATACACATAATATTTAAAAAGGAAGTATTATAATGGTGAAAAAAATGTCCTTATTTTAGACCTTTCGATTCTGAAAAACGAATTTTTGGAATTACACGAGTGGAAACAAATGTTTCGAGTCATACAGATGAAATTTGGTATGAGGTCTTAAACCAAAATTGTAAATTTCTATTAAGCTTTGAATAAAATGCATTTACAGGAAATACGCCTGGCCGCCCGAGTATAGGTGAACAAAATAACTACAAACCAAAGATTTAAACAGAAGACTTTTGTATACTGTTTTAAGTATTGATCTGTATCAAATTTTGAGCTAAATCTGTAGAAGTGCATATTACCTGTTGCAAATGCAGCAATTAAAAAACAAGTTCTTACGCAAATAAAATTTGGTATGCAGTCCCATAACTAAAATTATACTTTGGGTCAAATTTTGTTTTTAATTAACAGCGAAAATCCACACTTCATTTTCTTTTTTATACATCATATTTGATTAGACAACATAGGTTAGGCCAGTGTCTTCCTCCGAATTCTGTTCCACCTCATTCTATTTTTGACACTTGTGCACTAGTTTCTTTCCAGAATACCCAGGAAGTCTGTCTCCACTGATTTTATCTCTCATTTCAGGTCTATCCTTTCTTATTTGTTAGAGGTTTATGTAAAAGAATTTTTTTTTTTTAATATGGAACTATCATTCATTCTAAATATACGAGCCACTTAGTTCATCCAATTTATTTTTACAACTTTATAATATCTAGCTCTATAGATTTTATATAGCTCAAAGTTATCTTCTTCCCTAAACATTGTTTATTTCTACTCCACTAAGAACGGCTTGCAGAATTTTTCCAAAAATAGCTATTTCATTTTCTTTAGCTTAGGTCAGAGTCCAGGACTAAGAGACACAAGTAAATATTGGTCTAATTAAGGTCTTATATAGTAAAAATTGATTTGCTGAGAAGAGGATTTCAAAAATCGTTTTAGTCCGTAAAAAGCTTCATTTGCATTAATTAGACGAACCAGATACTACAAAGACCGATTCGTACTATAAAGTACAAATTCTCACTTGCAGAAAAGGGGGATAGGAGGCGACTAGGAGATTGGAGAAGAAGAGGATACTTTGATTAAAAAGTATTCTAGAATGTTTTAGAGAGACTATTCACTCCAGTTTAAATTCTGAGCACTATTCTATCAATGACAAAACTTACTGAAGATGAGTATCAGAAAAGAAATTTAGATCTTTTAATAATCTTTATTCAGGTAAAGTAAAATCTCATTCAAAAGGAAATGCAGCACTACCCAATGGAGTGGTGAATTATTTATACCTATAGACATTCACAATTAAAAATTAGAACATTATTTTCTTAAAGCTTCTCGACAATCATGCACAAAATTTAAAGACAATGTATTCTGTAGTTTGGATTTTATAGTATGTCATTTGGATTTTTATAATATGCTGAAAATGTTATTTCTTTCCATTTGAAAGAGAAATAACAAAAATAATATTATCACAACTGAGAGACAAACTACCTTAAATATTATTAAAGCATACTTAACTAGATAAATATAAAACCTCTAGTAGGCTATGATTTAATACAGAATCCCCAAGGGTTTGTCATCATTGTGACAACCTTAGTAAGTCAAATAATTCCACTAGGAGCTTTTTGGCTAGATTGGTGAAGTAACCGTTATTTTTTCCCCATTGAAATAACAACTACTTTATAAATATTAACAATACTAAAAAATTAAAATATTTCCCAATTAATCGTTTAATTGAGGAATCAAGACTTTAATAACATTCTATTTGAATAAAATTATATTAAACAATCACAAGAATTCATTTTAATAAAAAAATTTATGCATTATTGGTTTTAAATGATTTTTTTGCACTGTAAAATTGTATTTATATATTAATTGCTAGTAGACATATTAGTACACATATTATGTTGGATTCTGCATTGACAATTTTTCAGTCTTCTTACCTATAACATTCTTGAAGTAAAACATTTTAAATTCTTTGCATCGGGAATCTTTGGCTACTCCCCATTTTAAACGAAAATATGCGAGTATCCTTGTTACATGCTGTAGAGTTGTCTTTAATGATATATCTTCTATTTAATTTCTTCGAAGGAAATAATATACATACAGGATGTTTCCATAAAAATACTTAGCAAATATTTCAATATGAATTTTAAATACATTATGTATTGTAATTATGACCAGTTTGATCAATAAAATGAACTTGTATATATAACGCAAACACACAATCCTTTAAGCAGTTCTGTGGCCGAAGAGAGAATACGCTTTCAATTTTAAACTTCATTTTATTCCCTCCCGGGAGGCACAATTATATACAAGAAGCAAGGATGAACTGTCATCCGTTCCAAGCAACATAAAAGTACAAGAGCGCAAAAGAAATATTTTTCCTGGCCGTATTTATACTACGAGATTCCAATTGGGATTTCGTTACATGTGTCGATTTAGATATCTTTTAAAAGAATTTGTTTAGGCCGACAGATTTCTATCCCTTACCGAATCAAAAGGCACACACAGCATTAACCTGCTTGCACATTGGGCACACTAGATTAACCCACTTCACTTGTTACTTGGTGTTACTTCTGCGTTCTCAATGTGATTGTCCAACATATACTGTCAGAATACCCAAATTTAAACGCCCCACGTTTGCTATTTTTTCAAAACATGAATATTTTATTACCTTTCTTATTTGGTCAGACCACATGTTCAAATTTTTAAAGTCTAAAATTCTATGCGCTCATTTAAATCGTGTTAGTTTTTAAGCAATCACGTATATTATCAGTTTTTAATTATTATACATTGATAAGATTTTAACTGTAGTTTGGTGCAACATAGTTAAAACCATGGTTTTTGTGCTAGAAAAATCTATGCAAATACAAAAAATCCATACCAAGTACATTTCATTTTAATCTCGCATTCTATCAACTGTATCCAATCTGCATATTCCGCTTTAACAATCCATAAAGGGTCAAATACACATTTAACAAGTAAAATAAATTCTTCTCCATCTGAAACACTAAATAAAGAACTACATTTTTTCCCCTAGTCACAAGTTTTGCAGAGTTCTTTTTTTTTATAATACCATTTTGGGATAACAACTCCAATATACTGCAGTGCTAATTGTTCGGGGGGGGGGGGGGAACAGTACGAAATAAGTCATTAAGCATTATCCTAATAACCTCGTTCACATCTCTGGATCCATCTCAATCTCGATTCCTTCTTGGAACTTTCTTCGTATTCTTTTCTAGATACATCCGGTTAAAACTTTTCAACCATACTTTTGATTTATCATATTCGTTATCTGGAAAAACAAAATAATGACAAAAAATGTATTCTTTGTATTTCTTGAGAAAATTAAGTATTTTCTCAGGATCTTTTCAAAATGAACCTTTAAAATGATTTTCAAATTTAAAAGCTTTTTACGATGTTGCGAACCCTGGATAAATAAATCGATATCTAAAATTAAATACATCTGGAGATTTCAAAGTATCTATTTTTTCCTCACTAATTTTAGATATAATGCAAGATATCTCAGACAATCGAGTGAGAAAAAATTTCTAGAATACCAAAATTCTAATTGAAGTTTGAATAATTGACAAATTTCATCGATATTGGACAAAAGCTGAAGATTTACATATTGAACACATATAGAGACATTGTAATTTAGGATTCTAAGAAGGAATAGGATTTTAAGAAGGAGCCTGTATAATATCTGTGGTTTACAAGACAAATAAAATAATGAAATTACAATAACATGAAATTTAGAAAATCATTATCTATTATAATTCATATATTTACATTACAATGCAATTAGACTTTATATGAACCATAAGAAAGACTTGTATGCAAAATTATGCAGAGGATGTACAATTAAAACATTGCTTTAATATTAGATAATTTGAGGAATTGTAGACATAAATTTATATCTAAACAGATGCAAGATGAAATTAAAATTAAGTATAGTAAATATCCCGAGTAAAGCAGCTGGTCGCTTTAGACGAGTAGTAATAAATAAAATCATATTACTACTAAATTATTAATATAGAAAAATATTTAAAAATAATTAATGTATTAAATTAAAAATATGCTAAAATGTGAACTGACAATTGCCTGATCTTTTGATTATCAATAAATATCAATTGCTCCTGATATTTATTGATAAAAAGATCTTATAGATCAGATAGAAATTTGTACAAGAAAGCAGTTTCTATAATATCTAGATATATTATTGGTATTTTATTTATTTTTGTAAAATCAAAAGAAACGTATATAAACAGAAATACGTCTTTTTACGTTTCTATACAAAATACAGAATATATTAGATTTATAAGCACTGTATATAAAAGTATGATCTATAGTCTATTTAAACATGCTCAAGATCAAACAAAAATTGAATTGCAGAAGATAAGGAACAAGTATTCATTGAATATGGTTTTATTAAAGAATAAAATTCTTGTACAGATATAAGTCTAATAGCAGTTAGATAACTAGTATTTAATTATCTAATAAAATTTTATATAAGTTAGTTTTATTAGGTATTTAACTTATTCTTTAGAACTAGTAATACTTTTGTTTCTTAATAAAGTGGTTCTTAAAAAGTAAAATCATTTCTTCATTATAAAGACAAGGATAAGGGTATAAATATTCTATACAAAAAAATAAGAAATTTTTTTCTTCATTTCTGTATAGAAAAGTATAGCTAAAAAGCAATATGTAAATCTTCAGTTCCCCAAAAGCTACGATATACTTTAAGAAAAAGAAAGGCAGAATTTATATAAAAACAATGAACATTGATGTATCAAGCATAAGTGTAAAAATTATTTGCTAAGAAATTACAGTTAAAAGATTATCAGTGTACTAACAGGAAGGGGAAAAAAGATACGGTATAAAATTCATGGAGAAAGAAATGCAAATTTCAATAGAATGAAACGAAAGAACATAAACTTTAGATTTAATTAATGTAATATAATCTAGATTTTTAAACAAAATGACATAAAGAATAAAATATTTTTTTCTTACTGTAGTATTATTTATTTGGATAGAGACTAAAATTTGGCCACATGTTGTTTAGTTTGTTTCCTGTAAAAATAAAATGTATATGTATGTACGATTTAAGCATAATTTAAAAATATGTACTAGTTAAAAGAATACCATACAGCAAATATAAATAGTATGATCTATTAAAATTATATAAACAAGACAGGAACCTTTATAAAAGATAATATAGAGCTTACACTTTCATACATTTAATCAAAAACAATTCTAAGTATTTTTAAATGAGATGCAACTTTTATTACCTGTATTAAAAAAGACAGAATGTTTATGTTTGTAACTACTTTACAGGACATACTATTAGATCTAGAGCTACCAAATTAAGTTGCATATAAAAATTGCAAGTCTGCACTATAAGGATTATATTTCTTTTTTAAAGTTTTAATAAAAATTAGAATTTGACATTTTTCTGCAGTTATTTAATACTAAAAAAAATGTTATTTCTATTACTGTTTCCAAAAGGAATTTTACAATATAATTTTTTAAGAAATGGTCATTTCTGTCCTACCAAATTATTATTATTTTATTTTTTTTACATGTCAGAATTTATTACAACTTATCACTACTTTATCATGCTAAAAAACTTTAAAATAAAATTGCATGTAAACAAGTCACTTTAAAGTAAAATGGCCAGCTAAATTTCAGAAGTATGTATATAGCACTGTATGCCTTTTGAGTTTCACAAAACAAATGCTGTACTATACAACAACTACTGCAAAAAAATTCTGCGATATTTATCCAAGTGCATTAGACATTTGTAAATGTGAAAGGTGGTTTTCTAAATTCAGATTCAGTAATTTTGATCTTTTTCAATTTTAGACAATGATCTGTTAAAGATGAAAGTTAAAGCAAATCCATGTCAGATAATCAATTATTTAAAAACACCTGCAGCAGTTTGGTAAAGTAAAGAGAGCAGATATTTGGACACTGCTTAATCTCAAGAAAACAAAGCTAATCAATCCATCATATGCAATTTAGTGATTCGACGACATATTACAGAAACATTTGTTAATTGCTAGAAGCGTTGTTGCAACTATTTCCTAAACAGTTGGCTTCAGTGTATAAACGAAGTACAACTTAAATTTAAGAATAATTTTAACAAAGAGAAAAAAAAGCTACACAATACCTTTTTTTTAAAAAAACTCAACCTAAATAATAACAAGATTTTAAAGTTGTGAAATATTTCATAAAACTTTCAAAGGTAATCAATTATGAATCTTTCCAGAATAATGTTCCAAAATTGATTTAAGCACCATTTGATTTTAATTTGGATAAGAATGATTGTATGGCCTTTATATTTTAAACCCAAGCGCATCGTCGTATAAAAGGAGATTAAGTTAGCATTACATAAAGAAAGGATTAAAGCGCTTTTCATTAAACATTTATTCAGAAAACATTCCTTATAAAGAAAAAACAACTTTCATATGAAAGTCAAAAGCAGAAAAACAAGCATTCATTAATAAAAAATAAACATAAAATAACAGCGCAAAAAAAAGGCAAGGACTTAAACGTTACGTTACTTATGCTGGGATACTTTATAATTTAAATCATTAACAATTTTGAGATGCTTAAAGAATTTTTGTAATAAGAAATGTTGACGAAACAAGGACAAACAAAACCTACTTGTAAAGAAAATCTGCGTCCTCATTGTTCTTTCAAAGAGAATTAGCTTGCTGAGTTTGAAAGCCTAATAAACACCGGGCAACCTTAGAAAGAAATGTCAAATTCTGCTCAATTCAGAAACTGCGCACAAATCCGTAGAGCTGCCAAACCAAATAAAGAAACATTTATTTGATCAGTTTGGATTCATTTATAAAAAAAGAATTCCAATACATTAAAAAAATTTGCATAAAATATGAATTGAGTGCAATAATTTTTAAATACTTCTATTAAATGACAATTAAATATAACATTGCTCACACAATCATGGTAACAGATGAAACTAAAAAATTAAATAAATAATTAGACATTACAGATTATGGTAAATGTTTGAAATAAGAGTAATTTAGGGGAGGCGTTTACAAATAGCAATATCAAAAATTATTATTTAACAAATCATAGAATATGTACGATTAATATCTGTAAAGTAGCATAATAAATATATTTTCCCTTTAGTCACTGCACTAGAGCGACTGCAATTCTTTTCTCTCCTCCATTTTAAATATGTTTGGCAACAGCATGACGGCGGGAGAGATTGTTTTTTATTTAAAACGAATTTTGAGTTTTTGTCTTTTGAAATGTAGCAATTACTTAAAAGAATCTCTATCTCATTCATAATTTTTTTTAGAATGGGAGATTCGGAAACTGGTGATCGTTGCAGCAGCTCTACTGATACGATAAGTAATATAAACGATGTGCTTAATAATAAAGAAAAATCAGTTGATGATGATAGAATAGACTGCTCCAACAGTCATTACTTGGACAAAATTTACGAAGTTGCTGTGCGTCATGTTACAAATTTGGCGGAATCCCATTTAAATGAAGATAAACCACATTTTATTGCCCGATTTTCAGAGGTACGATTATGAAATGACGCAAATTTTATTTAGATCTGATTTTTACAAATGAAATATTTATGCAATCAGCTGATAAATGAATATTGAAAATATTTTGTCACACTCATTTATATATGTAAGACATGTTATTGAAAACCGTATTTTGATTTATGGATTTCAATTTTTATAAGTATATTGAATTAAATTCTTTAATTCTAAAATTTTAATTTTGTGTATGCAATCCAAAAGATGTAATGGGCTCTTCTCTCAGCTAAGAGTTCTCAATCTCTAGAATAGTTGTGAAATGGTGGGGAGGGGAGTTATGTTTGACCTTGAATAATTTGCTGTTGATGCATTAACTTTAGACAGCATAATAAATTTTATTAGCATAAGTCTTATTTTTAACTTTGTCAGCATTTATAAGATATTCATTATTCAAAATAAAATCATGGTTTGGGGTTATATTGTTAATTTTTATAAATGACATGATGAACCATATGATTTAGTTGGATATACTTTGCAACAATCTAAAATGAAGTGCTAAAAATTTGGATTTGGATAGAAATTACGTATTTCATCAGAACAATGACCCCAAACACAAGGCATATAACTTCAAAAAACTAGTGTCTTTCATTTTCATTATAAACAGCAATTTAACACATCACCACATTCCTTTGATGCAATATATGTAGAATAGAAAATATGTAGGCCCCATTTGGAACTATGGATCAAAAACACAAAATTAGAAACAAATGTTGCAGGAAGAGTTGGATAAAATATCATTTGATACCACCAAAGTGTTGGTTAAATTGATATAATGATGTTTGGAGGACATTATAAAAGCCAAAATTCATGCACCTAAATAGAGGTACTTTCTTTGTATGTGAGATGTTATAAAAATTTCATTGTTGTCCATACAATTTATTTTAATTAAATATTTAACAGTAATTATTTTCCCCCTCTTCTCGGAATATTTTTGTTGAATTTTGTATCAGATGCTATAGCTGTTATTTTTGTTGTTTATTTTTAAATATTAAGAACACGGATAACTAAATTCTTCATATGAATGGATAACATAAGTTGGTCCTTACTGTTAATATTTTTCTTTGATATTTTTATATTTTATGTTCATTTAAAATTCTCAATACATTCAACAAAATGACCTATGATTTTAAAATAATATTAAACACAAAAAATTAATTTGTTTGATACATTATAAGTACACATGTAATTGTAATTTTTTCAAAAAGAAAATGATAGCATTTTTCTTATACAGTTTGTTATATATAGAACTGTTTGCTACAAAAATTTACAAAATTCATTCCTACTAACATTTTTGAAATTTATACCTCTAAAACATTTTTCTTTTAAAAAAACTCTTTCTCTTAAACTTTTCTTTTAATAAAAAAAATTAAAGAGGATCAATTTTCTATTTTTTTCAATGCTATTTTGATATTATGGAAGATTTTTTCTTATTTTGTTGCAGAGATTTCATTTTGTATTTGTAAATGAATATTTTGTCTTTATATGAATGGTTGATATAAAAGGACCTTATCGTTAATATTTTCTTTTGACATTTTTTATTTTATGTTCATTTAAAATTCCCCATACATTCAACAAAATGATCTATAATTTTAAAATAATATTAAATACAAAAAAAATTATTTTGTTTTATACATTATAAGTACACATGTAATTGTAATTTTTTCAAAAAGAGAAGGGTAGCATTTTTCTTATACAGTTTGATGTACATGAAACTGTTTGCCACAAAAATTTACAAAATTCATTCCTATTATGTTTTTCTAAAATTTATACCTCTAAAACATTTTTCGGCTCAGATTTACTGTACGGTCACCTTTAGCGCGATTTTTTTGCATTGGTGATAAATCTTTTCATATGGCAACCCCCATCCGACCCGACAACTAATTATAATAGGGTAATTGCATTAACCCTATTATAATTAGTCGCCATTTTGGCGAGATTTTGAAAAAGTCGCCAAGGGTGACCGTGCAGTAAAATTTTACCCATTTTTCTTTTTATGCAATAAAAAAAAATTGATAAGGACCAATTTTCTATTTTTTTTCAATGTTGATATTACGGAAGATTTTTCCTTATTTTGTTGTAAAAATTTCACTTTGTATTTGTAAAGGAATATTTTTTTTGTTAGTAAAATTATTATTCAGTTCTGATTGGCATGTTGTCAAACAGTATCAATAACGGAGACCCCACTGGAAGGAAACAAGTCATTTCATTTTTAAGAATGTGCATATAATTTTGTACTGCATTTTTTGCAAGTAAATTTGACAAACATTTTTGAGGTATGACTGGTTGACTAAAAGTCGCTCTAGTTGAACATGTATCTTCTAGTGCTGGTAAATATATTTGCCGAAAAAAGGGGAGGGTTTTACATAATTGAAGCTCATCTAAAATTTAATAAGTAAAAAGTTTTTAAAAAAATTCTGTGATTTAAATTTTATTTTACATTGATTTTATTTAAAAGAGTAGAATAATTTTTCAAATAAAGTTAAGAATATATTGTGCAATAATTAAAAATGATAAATTCTAAAGCTACTGGAAATATCAGGGAAATTCAAACAGCAGAAATGCTGCCCACTCTCATATTTTAAAAGTGAGAGGAAATTATTAAATACATTGCTATAATATTCTCTCAATGCAGCATGTATTTTTGTTTGAATGCAATATTAAGATGAAAAAAGGCCATATTTTAAATTCTTAATGATAGAAACTTGAAAAGGCTAATTTTCACACTCAGTTTTCCCTGTTTAGATTTTCAAGAATGTTATTGAAGAAAATGTGACGGTGAAGGGTTTACCATGGATTCTCAATAAAGAAAAGTTGACTACTGATGAAAAGCAAGAACAGAAACAAGAAACAACAGATGCACTTCTCTCAAGGTTGAGCAAGACACTGGAAAAAACTGCTGAAAAGAGAAAAGTTATTCCACAGAACTGTTGTCGTATTTATGGCTTGCAGTCGAAATATGAGCGACAAAATTTGGTAATATATTTATCTTTATATTTGAATATGAAGTTTGAAAAAAATTGTTTCAATTCAATATTCCCAGTCTTCAATGGCACTGTATGATTGTTTTGGTTATAATGTGTTCATAAATTGAGGGGTACAGTACCTATTTGATAATGTATAAGTAACACCAATGGGATTAATCCTCTAGCACATTAATGGTTGTGTCACTGAGTGAAACAGAAAGAGTAATGTCATGCCATGTATTTTTTTCCGAAAAAGCTTAACACACGTGTAATTCCCTTTTTTTGGTGGAATCAGTATTTGAGGTTGAAAGTGTAAGAGAGTGATTTTTTGCAATTTAATACATTTTTTAAATATTTTTGAGATTTTAATCATGGAGCAAAGATGATATGCCCATCAACAATTGTAAAAATCATTCCATCTGAAAATTTTAATTTAGAATTGGATTATTTTGTTCTGAACCTGATTGAAGAAAAAGATTTTATGACATTTACAATTTTTTTTTAAAAAAATTGTTATAGTTTCTTTCTTTTTTTACCCCTCTCTCTCTCTGTCCCCCCATAATAATAACTACTGACCACATTATAATATATTTTTCCTGACACACTCATCCATTAATCACACAATTTCAAAGTTTTACAATGTAAAATAATGTTGTTGGAATCACTGTTCCATTTATGTTTATAGGTGTCTTAGATAAAAAAATAAAAAATAATAATGATACCTTAAAATATTGTTGGATCAGGAAATTTCTCAATAAGACTTTTTTCACTTGGATACTGTTTTATTTGTAATTAAAAATTATTTTAAAAAATTAATTTTGATTTACAAGATTGCTTTGAAATTATAAAAAAAAATTCTTTTTTATTTAGTAAATATATAAATATATATATTTATTAAATAAAAATATGTTTTTTAATTTAGAGATGACATGTTAAATTGATAGAGATAGATATTTGATACCAGGGTTGCTTGTATTAACATATGATATGAAGATTGCAATTTTAGCAGATCATCCTTTTTAATTTGGTATTAATATGAAATGTGCTAATTTTATGATAATGACTTCATGACTGCTTTCCAATATTGTCATCATCTTAAAATTTTATCCAATCAATTCTTTCCTCCTAAATTGCTTTTATTTGAACAGTTCCACTGTAAAACATTACAAGAGCATTAATCAAAACAGGGATCTTTCAAAGAAATTGGATTTTTCAAAAGATTGATAGTATCACAGCTTGGAGATTCGAGGATCATCAATTTAAAACATATTTTCACTGAAATTACATCATCTGTGTAAGCTTGGCATATAATTAATTGCATCAAATAACCTACTGTTGGTGTATTGTGAAAGTTTGATTAGCAGCCACTGCATCTGGTCTTACTCTTGTCATTTCACAGTGCATCTAAATGAAAAGCCACATTTTAAAATAGCACTTTTGCATCTTAAAAATGAAACACATCTTACTAAACTAAATTAAACATTTTTAATAGATAATGAATGCATTTCTTTAAAAGTGCAGGGGGAGTAATCTGTACTCTGTGTAGCGCCATACCATTACCTGTAACTAATAATTTGTGTTTCTTATGAATTATAATCATTTATGATTAAACAGTTATTAAGTTTAAGAGGTTGAGAAATTAATGCATATATTCAAACATGATGCACTTTTATAGAAATATGGATTTCACCTTTTTCAGTATCAAACTTTATTATTCTTTAGATGCATTATTTTTTTGTAATTCTGCAATATTTTTAAGCATTTTTTCTTTCATTTTTTTTCTATGTCTCAAGCATTTTTTGTATAAATTTATTTTTTATTATTTAATGCAATTCTTTTTTTGTTTGTTTCAACACTGTATCATGTCTGATATATTGTAAATAATCTTTTTGCCTCAATTGATGTTAAGAATTATAAAATTGCATTGTTATTCATTTGTTCAAATCATTATTATTATAGATTTATATTTTATTATATGCATGAGTTGAAGGGAATTTATTAATACATAGATAGATATAGATTTCAGTTTCAAGTTTTGGTAACAAAAAAAAATGTGTTTATATAATTTTCAAATATAGTAAAATTAAAAATATGCAGTAGAAAATTTTTAGAATTTTTATTAGTTTTTTAAAAATTCCAGTTCCCTCCTTTGTCCCTCTTTCTTTCTCTTTTCTATTTAAAGAAAAATTGTTTGCATATAATATGTATTCCTGTCATGGAAGTAACATTTTAAATTTGTCAGCTATCTGAAACCAGTTCTAATAAACTGAAGTATTTGCTTAGTAAAGAAAGTTTTTTCCTAGCAGTGCTCTTTGTGATATAATTTAGCAAGCTGACAGATTAAATATGCATTTCTCAGTTGTTCATCTAATATAAAAATTATTTCTGAATGAATGGATATGTTGAATATGATTCATTATGCCCATTAAGTTAGCTTCCTCGGAGATTTCCAGAAAAACTTTTCTTTTTTTTACATAACTGAAGGGGAATTTGTATTAGAGAGATAACATAAATTACAAAAAAATTTTAATTATGATATATGCATAAAGCAAAACTCATTTTACAGGATAATACAAAATGAATTCATTAATTTGAAAGTTTTACTATTTAACCCTTTTGTGACTGGCATGTCATATATGCATCACCTACGAATATCTCCCACAGCTGGGCATACCACCCATGCATTCTAAACTGGAATAATTTTTATACATCACTAGATGGCTCCCTGTGTTCATTACATTTGAAAAAAATATAGTTTTAGTATCCCTATTTTCATTTTGCTTATACTTAACCAGACTGGTATTTTATTCATCAGCTGTTACGGGGGAGGGAGGCAAGAGTAAAGTACATAAATAGAGCTGTGTTGTGTTACTTTCCACTCGATAGAATCATTTGCATTTCTTGTCTTTCTCCAAATTCTTTTCTTCTTTTTTTTTGTTATTACTGTGTAACTATTGTCTTTTCTGGTTTTATCATCAGTTCAGTTGTATTTTGCATAGCTTTAGGATACATTTCATGCATTTCTATTTTTATTATGGAAAACCTTGGTTTCAGTTTAATATGGCAACAAAATGCAATTTATCAGAGGAAGAATGTGCTTATATTATTAATAATCTAAAAGGTAGCAAAAATGATAACCTTAGTTTTTTGTGATTTTCTTTCAAAGCTTAGCGACACAAAACTCTTGTCTTATGGGATCATTCTTTTTGTGTACATTCCCATCTCAAAAGGGTTAAAGGAAACAGATTTTTTTCTTTGAAAGGTAGAGAGGTAGGCTTCAGAGGTGACTCATTCAAGTTTTGAACATACAAGCATCACAATCATTTAGTGCTCTTTCTTTCTGTTATATAGCTCACACAGACATGGCATAAAATTATTGCCAAATCTTCTATAGCACTTTTTGATTTATGAAAAAATTCTAGAAAACATTTGACTATTGATAGTTTCAGTCTTGTGTAGATTATTATCATTACTTCACATTGAACAACATTTAATTATTATTATTACTTTGCATTGAAGAACAATTGATTATTATCATAAGTTCATACTGAAAAAAATTATTGCAAATCTTTTCCAAAACCTCATTGGATATTTTATTGAATAAATGCTCATATATTTTTAAATTTCATGAACCATTTTTCTCCTACTATTATCATCTTATCTACTACACCAGTTAATGTGCACATTTTAAATTCCAATCTAATATATGCTGGCGGGATTGAAAGTTGTATATGTCAAAGTTGGAAAAACTATGGTATGCGTGATGGGTACCTAATAGACCAGTGTAGAGTATGCAAAAGTATTGATG
This sequence comes from Argiope aurantia, assembly GCA_026543865.1. Classification (NCBI taxonomy): domain Eukaryota; kingdom Metazoa; phylum Arthropoda; class Arachnida; order Araneae; family Araneidae; genus Argiope; species Argiope aurantia. The sequence continues at coordinate 25,175 of JAPMOR010107017.1, forward strand.
ATCATGATAAAAATTTCAAAATTCGAAGAATTAAGATGAAAAAATAAATAAATAGGATTATTTTTCGAAATTAGCAATATGTAAATAAAATTTTGTACACAAGCTTGCATGTAAAATAGAGAGACTTAAATTTTGAATCAAATCCATTAGTGTTATCTTGTACTTTCTCATGCATGTAAACAAAGTAATTCATAAACAATGATTTAAATCATTGTAGTTCATTATGTTGTCTTATGACTACAATTGTAATGTCGTATCAAATTTTGGTATGAATCAGTCTCCAAAAAGATGTCCAAAACAAGTATCCTCAAAGAAGATTGAGTAAAAATGCTAGTTTCATGCCAAAGATCTGTATATTGTAATTATATCAGATATGTAATTTGTAACTACTTTCCATAGGGTTGGTGAACAAAATTGTAAATTATTCAATATCCATAATTTTATGTGGGGAGATGGGGAGGTATTAATTGATGATAATGCGACAATGTTTCAGATTGACCATTCCCATTGTTTTTTGTCTAAGGATTAAAAAGAATTTGAAAATAATAACATAGATGAAAAGGAATGTACCTTTATCTTCCAGCTTACCAAAAGGATTTTTTTTAAAAGTCTTATTAATAAAAGTTTTTGAAAATACTTATGTATATATGAGTACTGTATTTGTATGTAAAAACCAATCATAATGAAACTCGAGAGTTTTTAAAAATAAGATTGCTTATCAAGATTTTATGATTTTTTTATGCATGAGTACATTACTAATTTTAATGAGTTATTGAATGTTTATGTAATTTAATTTTTTTAAATAACTAACAGACTCCAGTTTGACAATCAGTGAGTGTTTGAGAATCATTTTAATAATGTTTATAGGTGTAATTCTATCTGTAAACTGTGACATACATGATGTAAACATTTTTCAAAATTCAGCAGAGAGTTCAATTTTGAAGTTTACATTTTGAATAGTAGATGCTCTCTAAGAGGAGTTAAACTTAGTAATAAAATTTTACCTCTGTGCAATATATATATATATATATAGTAACCAATCTAAAGTAAGAAATATTTTGAAAACGAAATGAAATAGTTTCGGAATTGCAACTAAAATTATTTCTTATTTAAAATAAAACCAAAAAAGGAATAGAAAAACATCATAATATTTAGAGAACGCAAATGCAGCTACTTCTAAAACACAGAGGAATTGAGACAAAAGTAATAAAATGAAGTTAATAGGAAAATTAAATTAAACCAGATAAAAAAGAATCCGACCTGAAGACTTTTTCAAGGGTCACCCTCAGGCAGAGATTTTTTTCTGTGAAGGAATGCAGACTGGACATTCTAATAATGATTCTTCATGACCCGAAAATCCCCTGAAATTAGGCCCAAGAGATATACCATTTTAACAGAAAGGAAAATACAAAACAATAAATTAGAAGAATACATCCACTAATAAGCAAAAATACAATAACAATAATAGCAAAAATACCATATAACTCAAACCAGTAATGAAAACAAAAAGGAAAGAACATACCAGCAGCAGGCAAAGAAATTTTAAGCTATTGATTGTGATTCCCGCTTTTTAACACTTTCAAGCTAACGCATTTAAGGTAAAAAGCAATTGTGGGGTCCCAGTGCCATCTATTGAGTGATCTAATATGCAAGGAAAGTTCTATTTTTATTTTAGGTGAAGGATTAATCCCAAATCATACTTTGTTCCATCAAAAAGTTAATATTACAGTAGTTTCTGGGAAATTCATTATTATTTAAATTTTTAATGAGGTTATTTGATGCTTCAATATAGGAATTTTTATTATTATAGACCCTTTTAATCCTGTTAAATTGTGAGAAAATTAGATTTTTGAAAATTTTAGAGTTTGATCCTGTTAAATTGTGAGGAAATTAGATTTTTGAAAATTTTAGTTATTTGGTTTAATTTGATTTTCCTATTAACTTGATTTTATTACTTTTATATATATATATATACAACACTATTTTGGACTAGAGGTTCAAAATTCCTTTCATTTTGATTTCTTGAAGTGCATGTTTAATATAATTCTAATATGTTTTATTAATCTCAGAAAAGAGCCAGAATAGAACCTTCTATAACACTGCCTTCTGTATCATCATCATCCAAATCTTCAATCCAGGACCATTCTAAAGAATTGTCAGCTGTATATAAAAATATTGAATTGGCACAGCAGGTGAGTAAAATTACTTTTTTCTTTAATATTGTAGTGAATCCAAATTAATAGTGTATGGAAAAAAAATAATAATGGGGAAACAATGGTACAAAACAGTCTTTCATCATTAATAAACTCGGGAAATCTGTCCCTTGCTCACGGATACTCTCCAGGTCTCAGGAGCATTGCTTAGCAATTCTCCCAATTTTCTGGACAATTCCTGCTCACTTTATTCATTATTGTGAAGTCACTATCATTCTAGTGTAAAGAATTCTTCTTTTTTGAATGAATTCTTTGCACTTGATAGTTGACTCTCAGCCACCACTTGCTTTGTTGTGGCAAAACAAGTAAGAAAAATTCTAGAGTGCAAAGCATTCAATTGGCATTGAATTAAATGTGTTATTCTTTTTGTTGTTTGCTTAGAAGACAAATTCAACAATCAAATAAAGTTTACAAAAAAAAAAAATGTGAAAGTAAAAAAAAAAAAAGTTAATAAGAATTTCTAGATATATGAAAAAGATCCTAAAAATGAATTATTTAGATTTATTGATAAAAAAAATTTATGGTGTATGATACCATAGCTCAATTTTCATTAAGAAAAGACAATTTTATAGATTAATAAAAATCCTAAATTGCTTTCTATTTGTGATTTTCACCCTCATTTGTATGGAATGTAGTTTGTTGGTCTTGAAATGGACATGACATTTTTCGGCGAAAACATGGATTCCCCCCGGCCCCTTTTTTGGAGTTGAAATATATCATTTTTTACTATCAATGCAAATTTTGTTAGAAGTGTGGGTTAAAGATTATACTGTTTTAGATATGTAAAGCCTCTATTCTTTTGTTCATGCACAAAAGATGTTTATTTCTTCACAATATGGGCAAGATGAAAGGAAATACAGGACAGAAGTCAAAAGTAGAGTTTTAAGAAAGAATTTCGGAAATGCGCGCATTTTATTGTATATCTTTTTTTTTTTTTTTTTTTTTTTTTGTAAAATTAAATTGTTTGAAAATACTAGTTTGGGAGTCATTAAACAAATAGAATTATGGTTCTATTTGTTTCAGGACCCCCAGTATAAAATAGTTTTTAATTAGTAGAATATTATGTCATCTTTCCAAAAGCTGTTCCGAGTGTTTTTAAGTAATTCATTTTACATTTATTAACTTTTAAGTAATAACTACAATATTTTTAATAACCTAAGTACTTTTTATAATTATTTGACTGTTCAGTTAGTCAAACTTAATTTACTTCTCAGCATTTAAGTTTGGCACATTTCAGATTTATAAATTTCTTTTTGTTCCAAACCAGTGTCAAGTTTATATATATAATGAAAGCAAATTCAACTGTGAAATTAATAATATTTCCAACATGTATGAAGATAAATAAATACAGAAAATTTTTAAAAAAACTTCCGTTTAATTATGTTATTAATCAATATATTGATGACAGGATTCTTCCAAATATTTTACATTATAGTCACAAATCAAAATCTAAACTATGTACTAAGTTATCTTATAAGGGCTTATTCTTCTTTTTAAAATCTTCTATTCCTAGATACACTACTAGATAACATCCCATGAATGAAAATTTAATCTAATTGATTAATTAGGAATTAGGTTCTTAAAATTCTGTATTGTCATCTGAAATATGCAATTACACAAAATTCCATCTTTACAAACATGAAGTAAATTGTTATACACAAATAGATACTTCATATTTTATAATTACTTCAGGATAAACAAATTTTAACACAAGAATTGGTAAAAAGACAAAATGGAAAAATAATTGCTTTATATTTTACCCAACCACTTATTTTATGTAGAGTTCTACATGGCCAGTACATTACCAACTGTGCAGGGAAGCCATTAATTTCTTCCTCAGCTTGCAGAAACAAATTAGAAACATTCTGTTTTCCCAAACTGTAAAGTTTTTTGCCCTTAATTTTCTTATTAATATCTGTAAATAAAATGCTGAAAAATTTCTTAAGAGGGATCCCAGCTCAGGTGTTGGCCTAATTGTATCAACAAAATTGCCTTAAAATAGTAATCAAATATCTGCAGACTGGAATGTTAATCTAAATGAAATAAAAGGGGCACAGAAACATGCTGTATTACTAAATTCCACCAGACACTGGAAAATTAATTCTAATTAACATTCTGGGACACTTCATTATTTAGAAAGTATTGTTCTTTTTTCTAGACCATTTTAACTTGAAATTATGAGACTTACTTTATTGGCTCTTCTAATTGAAGAAAATTGGCCTTAATATATGAATTTTTTTGTCTTTTAAATAAGTCGCATTTTGACAAATCTTGTATTGCCAAACCTAATTATTCATATTTTTATTATTCTCAAGAGCACTTGTAAAAGTATCTTCGAAACTGTTACTGACATTATTTCTATACTACTAGGACAAGAAATAATAACTGTTGGTTTTGAGAAATTCCTGAAATTTTTTAGCTGAAATTGATGAGAAATAATTATTAAATAAATTGATTATTATTTTTTCTTTTACATAGAAGAATGATTGCAAATTATTAAAAAAAATTAACTGTTCAATTCATTGACACAAAACCTTCACCAGCCTTTTATGTTTTATATCATTTGTGAGTTTTAATTTCAAGTTAAACCTATTCATTAATAAGTAGATAGCTAAAAATTATTTATGAATTTCTTTTTGTTTTTATGTATAAAGATTATCTGTTAGTAATATTAAAATGTTTGTGTCTCTAAACTTTTAATTTTATTATATTTTAGCAAATAGCAAAACAGGAAGAGCAGCTGTGTGTGGTACAGAAACAAGTTGAATTTGCAAAACATATTGCTAAGCAACATGATGCTCATTCAGAAACTTTATATGATACTGGATATATTAGTGAATAACATGAATTTGCTCTTTTAAATTGTACATATGTAAATAAAATTCAGCAATGCAATAAGATATTATCTGGCATCATAATGTGTAAAATTTCATATTATTCATCTGCTTCAAACATATTTGATTGTATTTATGCATGTATTACAAATAAGAATGATTTTGTATAATATAGTGCTGTATTTAAGAAAGACTTATATGTAATGCAAATAGTTAAAAAAAAGCTTATAATTGAGTTTTTATTTATTTATATGATTGAGTAGGAATTTTTGAAAATAATTATCTTTATTATATCACCTTTAAGCCACTTTAAATTTCTTTACATATATAAGAACATAATAATTCTTATGTTCAGATGTTTAACTTTGAAATAATTTTACTATTGTCACCCTTTTGTAAAAATTGATTGGAAACATTACTTGAATACTGTTACTGCTTTTAAACGAAGGTGGATTATTTTAAAGTAATTTTTTATTTTGTAGACTACTAAAATACATCTTTCATAAATAATTTAATTCTTAATGCATTAAAGCCCAGTGTCCTCATTTGAGAACGGTTAAGTTTTCATTACTATGATTCAACCAATTTCATGTCTTTGTATCATTTTTGCTTTTTATAACAACTCAATATTTATTGCCAAACTCCTAAACTAGTAATCGATTATTAGCTAGATTTTGAAGTCTTAAGAGTAGATAATATGAATATCCCCCTTCCTTTTTTTATGCATAATTCCTTTATATATATATATTTTAGAAGTTTTAATATGTACCCATCAAAAAGTTTTTAAAATATCTATTCTTCCAAATTATTTGATAATTTTTCGTAAGTATTCTCTAACACTTTTGCTTATTATGGAACGCAGATTTTGAATTTGCTTTGAAACTGCTTTCATTCTATTATTTGTATAGATTGATATGTTTTGTTATTATTTACTTATAAAATGCAAGGAAAATATGTGAAATATTCTGTAACTTGTTAGAATTGTTTTTATCTGTAACCAAATGTTCTAATTTATTATAATCGGTGGTAATTAAAATTGACTATATAGAGAAATGCTGCAGTGTGCCATTATATAGTCCTTAATACATATGTGGAGAAATAAGATTCACCTATCTTTCGCAATAAGAAATAGTAATGGTCCTCCCACAAAGAAAGACCATTCTAATGCATAGTATATGTTATTTTTTTTCTTGTAAATAAATCTTCTCTTTTTCTTCTCATTTTGAAACTCAGCAATATATAAATCTATATATTAACACTGAATACCAGCTAATGTAGTGTTTTAAGCATTAAAAGTAAATACTCTGCATCATGAAACTATCTCTTAATCAAAGGTTTTTAATTTTATAGAGCCTCAAAACGTGAAGAGATATGTATCATGCTATTCAATCGAAGTAGCTTTCAATGTACTACCATTTGCAGTTGCTGCTAATTATAATCATATATTGAAAATCAGTTGAGAATGACTGTTGAAATTATGAAGTGTGAGTATGTGAGGGTTAAAATGTATATTCCATTTTTGCAACAATGATTATGAAGAAAATAATAGGAAAATTAATTAAATGACATGTTGTTATTATATAAAGGAAAATATAATGTAAAATAAATTAATAAACAATGTATTTTCCAAAATAAAAATATAATAACTCATTATAATTTCAATTCATTAATAGGCATCAATCAGATATAATTTCAACTGATTTATAGGCATCAAGCACAAAACATAACAATGAATTGAACCCAACTATGCAAATGGTTTAATGTGGTATAGTATTACCACATATATAATGACTTAATAAAAGCAAAAGTATATAAGCTCTTGCATATTATGCGTGTATGGCATCTTTTAACATCAACAAATATTAATAATAGTTTTGGAATAAGAATCAATTTAACTATTTTATTGAAGCAAATTTTCTAATTCTTAATTTTTGTGAGTAAGATAACTCTCAGACGTGACACTTTACTGCAGAATTGTGAATTTCAGTATTTTGGATATTGAATTTCATCACTCTTGGGAGCAATAGAAATATGCATTAAAATTTTGTTAATGTAATAAGGGAGTGTGCACATAACATATTCAAAAAGTACACATAGCATGCAAATAAAAACCATATGCAGATTTTACGTATGTCTCTAGGCTGAAAGTTTCAAATTCATAGGATATTGTGCAACTCTGCCGAAAGTCAATCAGAGTTTGAGAGATGCACAAGAGGAAAAAAAAAATGATTGTTTGGTCGTGTTTTGGACTCAAAGATACACTATGGTCAAAAATGGCTTTTGTGCCATAAAACACAACACACTGAAATTTCAGCATTGGGAAGAATGCCTGACAGTTGTTTTCTTTTCTTTTTTGTTTCATCCAATCGAGGAATGTCAGCAATGAAGGGAAACAATTGCGCACAATTTTGAGTGTAAAAGAAAAAGGATTATTTGTTCTTCATGGAGATAGCAGTTCTATTTTCATAATCCTTAAAAAAAAAAAAAAAAAAAATGGTTCCAACTTTTATGTAGTTTTTGCGGTCTTGCATTAAAATGTTAACTAGCATTGTAAAGAGTTTGAAATGGATAGAAAGGTGGGGGGGGAATCCAGAGTGGCTGATTTAAGGGGAAAAAAGATTTGAAACTTTGAGGAGGGAGGAAACTGATATATTTAAAGGAAAAAAAAAGAGGTTAATATTAATCAAAAAGTGTTGCATATTCTTTGTGATGACTTCATTATTGTAAAAAAGGATTTGGAGTTTCAATCATGCAAAGCTAGTATAGGATATCAGAACATATCATTGGCTATCATGTCATGGTGCTGTGCTGATCATGTTACATCTGATTGAGATTCTTGAACTCTTGCCTCGTAAAAAAAAAACTCTACAATATTTCTTTAATCTCAAGCACTTTTTGTATAAAGTTATTTTATTATTCAGTTAACCAAACACATTTTACTTCTTGATGTTTTATTATTCTTTTGCTTTTTCTGCAAAAAAGTGATGTAGTTTTATATAAGCTGAATGTATAATTATTGTTGTAATAAATTTGTTTCAATTTTTAATTGACTTTTGAAAAAGATTGTTTTTTATTAATTTTTACTGTGATAAAAACTCATGCAAATTTCTTTATTGCAACGTGATGTAATTTTATGTGAAAAGAATTTCATTAAAACGAACTATATTTTTTACAGTTCTTTTAATGATTTAATACAGGCCAATATGCATTTTGTCCCTGGGTATAATTTTTTAAACTGCTTTTATGAAAATTGAAGCTTTTGATTATGCATTTTTTTGTATTGTAAACAAATATGACTAATTTTTGTCCATCAGCTCTTGTTTGTAACGCATAAATTTAATGTTATTTAAGTTCACATTATATTAAGCTTAGGGGTAAGCATTAAAATAAAAACAATCTTCCTTAATCTATTATGTGAAGCAATTGAACCAGTTGAAAAAATTATAAATTCCTGCAAATTTATACTAGCTTAACAATAATAAAAAAAATGGGAAGAACCAAATAAAAATGCAAGAAAATTTTGTTTTGTTTCACTCTACAAGCTTCTTTTGTTTGACATTCTTGAATTAATTTTCTTCAAATAATCTTTTAACAGATTCCAACAAAAATTTGCCACTAATTATCATTTATATCTTGGATTTAGTAACTTATTACCTTTTTGCCCAAATGAAACATTTTACCTTTGTGTGTTCATAATCATTTTCTAGTGCTACCAAAATTTTGAAGAAAATTGTGAATGGCTGCGAGAGTAACCAGTCTGCTGATATTAAAACCAAGGAAGTTGAAGCTGTTAATAAAATAAATAGTCCTTTTCAAAGTCCATGCCTTTTGCTCTTGTTTTATTCATGTAATGGAAATTGTCTAGTAACCTTAAAAAAAAATTTTTTTTTTTTTTTTGTTACTTATTCATGGATTTTCTTTCTTGTCTTAAATATGTGCATAGCATCATAAAAAGTACTTAAATTTGAAAATCATTTTTAAGCACCTTAAAAGTGCTTAATTTTAGTAGGAGGTACTTAAAAAGTACTGAACTTTCAGAAGAAATGCTAAGAAAACTCTTTGAGGGGTTGTCCACATGTATTAAGACAACACTTAATGATTTTTCTCCACTCCCTTATTAACTATGTGCATTGTTGTTTATTATGATATTGGAAAGTGTATCTCGAAGGAACAATACAAAATGCGTACTACGTCATATTTCTTACAATTCGAAAAACGTTCGAACTTCAGAGGAATTCAAAGATGACGAAGAACTTGTCTTAGTTATGCGCTTATACTCATGCTTAGTTCTATATGTTAAAGAAAAATATGCAGTTAGCTCCGCTGATCAGAATACAGTCGGATGGATTTGGTGCACCCAAGAGATATATCGAACTTGGGAGAAGCTGCTCTAAAACCCCATGAAACCTCTTTAGTCCATTAAACATTCGATCGTTGTTACACATACATGAATATGTCAGTTTCATGAAAACAATCTGTTTAAAGGGATTTTACTGTACTATACTGAATTTAATTCATTGCTGCGCGTAATTACATTAGACGATTGCGTAAACTTGAAACCATAGGCTTTCAATCTTCATGATTACTTTCACGTTTTTTTTTTTTTTTTTGTTTTTTTTTTTAATGTCTATCCATTTGAAAATTTTTATCTTTTGACCAATCTCGATAAATTTTAGTTTATATATATATAACCTACTATATCTGGTATTTGAAAATTAAAAAAAAGGGGGGGATTAAAACTTTTATTCTTTATGCTTCAGACTCTTCATCATTTTTTATAACGATGTTTGCTTTTTCTCTTTTTATAATTATAAAGTTTTCTTTTTTCCAAATTGAAATATTTGCTCCACTCGATTTTTTTCCCGGTTGACAGAGCAACGTGAACCATTGAAGTTAGGAACATGAAATCTGGCAGAAAGTTACTGCTTGTATATTTGAGGCGTACTAAGAACGGATTTTTCAAAATTATAATTAAAAGTTTAATTAAAAAAACAGTATTGTAACGTATTTCTGCCATAACTTCAAAGCCTCTGATCGCGCGAAAATTATTTCTACATCGTTTTAAAAGTCTGAATAGGTGACTTTTCAATAATACCAATTTTGTTTAAATAAAGCTAGTTTTAATTTTTTAGCAATGTTTGGAAAATTAGCTTTGGACATAATTTATAATAATGATTTTTATTGCAATGAAATTTAAACCAATGTCATTGTTTCCTCGAATCATTAAGTCACGTTAAACATGTTAACGTAGTAATTAAAAAAATGCTTTAATTTCAAATTCAAAATTTTAAAGCAGTTTTCTGAATAAGATACTCTCCTTGTTAGGTGTTAATAAATTTTAATACAATGGAATATATTTTCTCGTTCTGACTTTTACTTTACTCGTACTAACTTTAAAAATACTTTTTAAAAAATGCATTAACTGTCATTTTTTAATTTTATTTTTACAACTTCGTAAATTTGTTTTCGTTACTTGTGATTTATATTGTGAAATCATTTTCATTTCTTCATAACATATGCAATCACACTCTTCTGTATTTTTTTAAAAGCTAAAGTAAGAAGTTTTTGTTTATAGATTAAAAGGCAAGGTTTTATTAAATTTTCGAAATGTAAAACATTAAAAAAAAAAGGCTTTTAAACTAATTTTTTTGTAGTCTGAACAATTCTAAAAGTGTTCAAAAAATTTGATCTAAAAACTTAATTAGAAGTGACGGTGTTCTATCATTAAATTTTGGTAGTGTGCCATCCTGGAATGCTTTAGCTTTATAAAGCTGCAAATAGAATGTTCTAAATTGCTAAATATTGTGAATTAGCCTAAGAGGAAATTTATCTTTCCATCCCAGGCATATCGGATTTTATTTGTTGCTGCATATATAAAAATCAAATGCAAAATTTGTGATCATATGCTTTTTGATCAGATTTTTAATTAATCATATGCTCCTACATCGATGTCGACATTTTCAAAAATGATATATCCATCTAAATTAGTTAGTTATTTGTTAATTTTAAGAAATGCTGAAAAGGATCTGAGATCTTGATTGTTAATCTTAAAGCGTTGCCCGTGGCATAATATCTAAGAGGAAAAATTAGCTTTAGACTTAAGTCTAGCCTCCACCCGATATGACATGGGCATGTCATGCAGGATCAAAAAGATATTTAGAAATCATCAAAAATAACTACAAAACAATTTTTTATAGCACATATTAAGAAATATTTAGGGCTAAGCTTTGATATACACTGTATTTCGATCTTTCCTGTTCATTTCCCTTGATTTTTTCCTGCTGCACATATTTCTTCTGCTTACTTTCATTATTTTCGATTAAATTTTTTGCATGCATTTCATTTTACTGCACTTATTGACTTTTTTTTTCTTCTACATTTCTGTTAATTTGCTGTTGCGTTCCTCGGAACCTTTATATTGGAAACGCTATTGCTGCCGTTTGGGCCACATTTCGCTAAAATTTGGCGATAAACTTTTTGGGTGAAAATGACTGTATATCAATGCTGTTCCTAAAGCTGAACAATATGGACAGACTATGGACATTGTTCCTATTGAAACCGAGGCATCCTTTCTGTAATCCACACATGGATCGAAATTCAGAGCTGAGTACTCCTTTTCGGACCAAATATCAGGAAAGTTTGATCTTTCACTTCTTCTCCTGTGTCTCAAATTTTAATTTCTCTCACTATCAGCAGACAGGCGAGATTCATTCTGTCTTTGTACGGCAACGCCAACGTCGTGATGTTTCGGGAACGAGGCTCCCGGTAGGAAAAGTATCCAGACCGGTGACGAAGTTGTCCGTGTCAATCATCCTGGAGGAGGCGTGGCTATGCTTGAGGGTTTGTATAACAAGTAAAAGTGACGAAGTTGTCCTCTTTTCAGCGCATGCGTAAGGATTGAGGGTTCGTATATATCTTTATAAAAAGTAAAAAAAAGGTCACTTCTTAAGTAGACAATACTTATTTTAACAAAAAAAAAAAAAAAAAAAAAAATCCCGGATAGCGAGATGAAGTCAACAGTAGTTAAGCCAAATGGATGAGTGATATTATTGTGAATTTAATGAGGACTTTTTTTTTCTTTTAAAAAAGAATAATTGGAAAGTCAGAATAAACTGAAATTTCACACCCCGGGCAGAAGATTTCGATGATTTAATTCGAGATAAAAAATTTGATATTTAGTTTTTTCCAATTTAATTTATAATCATGTGATTAATTCAAACAATAAAATAACTCATAGTCAATTAATTTTAACTATTTAATGAAACTAAAAATAAATTCCTTAAATGTATAATTTCTTTGAAAAAAGTTAATGATAACATGCAAAAAAAAAAAAAAAAAAAAAGGAATAGATCGTCAAAGAAACAATTGAATGTCGACTTTTAATCAAAAATATTTAATATTTTTAACATCTACTTTGATAAAACTTTATCTATTAAATTATTTATAGACAAGAAACAAAGTTTTTAAAACTAAAAATTTCAGCAAACTCCATTAATTTAGAACAATATCTTTCGATGCTAATAAATTAATATTTTTGATTATGCTAATAATTAAATGTATTATTTCAATACTTATTTTGTAACTGACTCTTTAAAAAGAAACATCAAACATTTTCATTTATTAATTACTGATTGTTACAATATTTGTTTAAAATAACGCTGAAAATGAAGGTAAATATATGAAAGTGTAACCAATTTATTTTAAAACATATTTTAAAACTCTCCAAATAAATAAATACTTCAAGATATTCTATTTTTCCAATAATTTTTAAAAACCAAGTTTTTGTTTCCGAAATATAAAAAATGTATTTCGAAATAGCCCCAAAATTAGGACATTTACATTTGTGACTTTTTTGAGGACGGGGGGGAGGGGTTATTTACTAAGGAAACATTACAATGTCTTTCAGATAATCGGGTAAAAAGTAATTTTAAAGTAAAGGTAAAAGTATGGAAAGTTTGCAATACAATCTGAGTATTGGACTTAAGAATACTAGTAAAATATATAGACAGGGCCCTGTCTAACAAAAAACATTCTTTTAAATTAAATAAGCCAGCTGGAGGGATCTTCCCAAAACTTCATCGTTATGCTTTAATAAGGGCGTTATCCCTTTCCCTATTCCCACATAAAATTGCGGATCTTGGATAAAGGCTTGTATCTTTATTATAACATTCGCAAAGAACGGTTCTGAAATATAAATCTTAGGCGTAAATTTAGTGTTTTTACTGAATCTATCGAGTGATTTTCGACGGTTTTTTTAGAAGGATTACTCCATAGCATGCTGTTAATAGAAACCGAAAATTAAATTTGTGTTTTAGACGAATTTTTTCCCCGATCCATTGAAAACAAAATTTTATACAAAACTACAATTGTTATCACAAATTCATAGAGTGCTTGTGAAAATTCTATTTTTATATACGGAACAACAGACGGTCAACCCCTTGACTGATTTGGTTTCGAATGAGATAGATATCTATACATAAAATGTTAAATCTATGTACCAAATTTTATCCATCTAGCTCTATTCCTTTTATCATGTTAATTTATAGTAGCGCAACTGGACAGATAGACTATATCTGAATGGATTTCGATCAAAATTCGGTAGAAAACAAATTTGGTGAAAAATACCATGAACCAAATTCCATTTGCCGAGCTCAAAGCGCTATTGAGTTATCGCGTTCCAGGACAAACAAACAAACAGTGAAACTTGATACCAACTTTTTTTTTCTTTTGTATTCATTGAGGTTTAAAACGGAGAGATTCATCAAAATCTCAAGTCAAATTTTTTAAAGATTATAATACTTACTCTTTATTTCGTTAATGAGAAAGAAAAATTTTAATTAAAAAATAAATAAAATTTTTATTGTTGTTGTTTTAATGTTGGCTATTTGTTTATTGCTAGTGTTTAAAACCTGATTTCACAGGATTTTGTTTATGTTTGTGATGTACAAAGAATTATATTTTAGGTGCTTTATATAAAACCTTATTATCTAACTCTTTACGCTTTTTTACTTATTGTGTTCACCTGTACTCAAGTAGCCCTACAGACTTCCTAAGAATGGATTTCGTTCAAAATTTTAATGAAATCCTCAAATTTAGCATAAAATCCACGCACCAAATTTCTTACATGTAGCTGAAATCGTTTTTCAGTTATCATGTTCTAAAAACATGTTTTCAAACTCGGGAAGATCTGAAACATACACAGTAATCAAAATCATGACTTTCAATTTACTTAAATTTTATTTTAATTATTTACGTATTTTTTCGAGAATTATAATTATATGTACTATCTACATGTACAAAATTTGGTGCATGGTTTTTATACTAAATTTGTAGATTTCTATCAAATTTTGAACGAAATCCATGTTCAGGAAGTCTGTACGGCTATTTGATGAGTACAGGTGAACACGATAAGTACAAAACGTAGATAGATAGATTATAAGATTTTATAGAAAGCACCTAAAATATAGTTCCATATCATATTTTAAATAATGTCTAAATGCGATAACTTAAATCAAAATTAATGAAATTTGGTAGGTAATTTTGTTATTAAAATTGCAATCCTGTTTTTCTGTTATATTTGAGATTCTAGGTACAATCGGTAGAAGAAACCGTTCCTAAAATACATACGCAGTTTGCATAGCTATATTAAGAAGCACAAAGCTCTCATTTACGGGGCTCTGAAAATAAAAATTTGAATACTCGTGATGATACGACCTTTATTAGGGTCCATTTTTGTGGTAGGAGGAGGGATGATAACATCATTATTAGAGAGTATACGAAAAAGTTTCAGGGTGACTATTTCTGTTAACATTAAGTTTAGCTGCGATTTTTTTTTTTTTGAAGTTTAGATCGCGAATTTAAAAAATATTTTGATTAGTATGAATATTAGAGTGAAAATCGACAAAATTCCTCGAATTACAATAAAATATCTCCATTGATATGATGTGGAAGTTTGAAGAAATCGTAATACTTGAAAACCACTGATAAGACTTTAAATTAATACTTTAAATTGACTTTCATGCATTATCTCTTCAGAAAAAAATGTCACTTTCCATTTGACAGGTTATAAAGATAAAATTTTCAAAGATGCGAATTTTAATTTTCTCATCTTTGGTTTTTAAAAATTTCAATCGGTAAACTAGAAAACGTTGAAAAATTTTGTTTATTAAGCAATAAAGTAATCAAAAATACAGCTCTTCCGTCATTTTCCCACCCACTTTATAAAAACAGAGCTACGAAAATGAAAGAAGATGAGAGAGAATGTAACCAGCATGAGCATTCTAAAGAATTGTCACAAGCAATGCTTAGAAAATTTAAAGAATATTCATACTTCTAATTCAAAAACTCAGTGCAATTTATTACACTTGATTAGTTATTGTTTTGAAAATTTTCTCCTAATTAAAATAAATAGCAATGAATATGTACGAAAATAAATGTATTTAGTATAGTCACTAAGTGCCTGAAAATAAATAAAATGACTGAAGTAATAAAAAGGATTACTATGGCATTAAAATCTTGAAAAATTAAAGAATTGACTGGAAATAAAATTGATTTTACTGAAAGGTACAGGTGAACATGATAATTTCAAAACATAAAAAGCTAGATGGATAAATTGTGATAGAAAGATACGTATCATATTTAGAACTGAGTCCATCAGGAAATTAACTATCTGTCTTTACTTTAACATACATATAAGTGCAATAAGTTGAATCGCAACAATTTAAATAAATTAAATTTGATGGATTATTTTATAACTAAAATTGTAATCCTTTCTTTTTTATGTTATAATTCGAATTCTGGTTTCAATCGTTAGAAGAAATTATCTGCAAAAATGCATATACGGTTTCTCATTGCTTTCATATACGGGGCTCTGAAAATAAAAATCTGAATTTTCGTGATGTTTATGACTTTTTATGTTATGTTTGGTGTCGATGAAAATTGTTCAAGAAAACTGGTTTATATAGGTCGAAAAAATAATTAATAAAGTTGATTAACATAGTGTTAGTATCACGGAATTTTTCCATTACGTAAACAGATTTTTCAAAATTTTGGGCCCTATATGCCTCTATATATATAAGTCAGTGTCAAATTCCATTCCGAAATGTTCAGTAGTTCTTGTGTTATAAATTAATTTTGTTTGCTTAAATTATGTAATAATTAAGTAATAGTTATTCAGTAATAGTTAATATTACTATGTGCTCCCTGCTTTAAAATCTTATAAAAGATAATTTTTAAATGAAAGTTATTTTTCAGAAATTCTTGTTCTATTGTAGACTTCATAAATAGGAAATTTTATTGTGCATAAAAAAAGTATTTTTACACAATCCTTTAGTTTTATCCTTTCACAACTATCTTAGTCATAACTTCAGGGTAAAATTTATTAAAATATTTGATGCGTTTAAATTATATGCTTATACTTTACAATACATATATGCACATATGATTTTTTGCATTACCAGTTTTACCTACAATCTACTTTAATGCTATGAGTCCTGACCACCACATTCGATAGGCGCCTGATTCAGGTGCTTCGGGGCGGTTAAATAAGTTTAAGGGGCGAAAGGTATTGATCGACGAGTGCTCCTTTAAACTCATTCAACCGCTCCAAAGCGCCTGAAGCAGGCGCCTATCGAATGGGGAGATATCGGGCGGTCAGGGCTCATAGGGTGAAATATTTCTTTGGAATCAACATTCACAAATTTTAACTTGTACATAATAAAAAACAATGAAATATGTAATTAGCTGACATCAAATTATCAGTATCAGTTAAGTGACATCAAATTATAGGTATCATTAAACCAACATTTATTTAATTAAAAGGATTCATGGATTCAATAATTTATTTGAAATATTTATACAAAATCTTGTTCCAATTGCATTGTAAAGTGATTAACTCTATCATAAATTCCACTCATTCTTTATAGAAAATATATCAAACTCATATTAAACAAGGTTTATATAGAAGACAAAAAAAAAAAATTCTTTCTGGAAATATTAGCCTATTTTAAAAATGTCATATAAAACAAGAAAGACAAACTGATATCAATGCTTCCTCCTTTGCAAGAGGCATCTTCAACCACCCTCATTCCTATTTCAGGAAATAAGTTGTGAATAGTATTAATTTCAAAATGATACAAGGTGAATATCAGTAATTCTCTATCTGACAGTGAACTTATTTCATGTCAAGTGAAAATAATTGCTCATATCTATAATTACTTCAGAAAAGGGAAATAATTTTGTATTTCAAGTTTCAAAACTGTCTGCGAAATATACATTCTATGTCTATGGAAAAAATTTCAAGAAATGAATAAAACTATGATTCCAAGGACTTTAAATCCTGAAACTTGTTCCATATACAACTTTCAGCCTTAAAATGTTTTTTCCCCCTGTATATTTTTGATGCCATGCAGTTTCTACTGCACTTGATCTGTTAAAAGAGTTTAATTATGAATTTTAAAAATTACAGTAAAAATGTATTATTTACAATTTTATTATATAGTGTTATGGCTACTGGACCATTAACATATATACTGTGGCTCAGACTGTTGTTTTGAGGAATAAGATATGTGGTAGCTTAAAAATGAATAATTTTTTCACATTTTCTTACCTCAAATTTCTAAAAGCATTCAATAATAGAATTACAAACTTGTATGATAAATATATACTTGCATACTTATAAAAATTCTCATCAAAAATGGTATTCAAAGCAAATAAGATTATTCTAATGATTATCACTACCACTGCTTTTGCCATACACAAAAATTGTTATTAATAATAATTTTCTATATAATTTAATGGGGTTTCTCATCCTGAGTGTTGAAAGAAATTATAAAGTAATGAACATATATATATGAAGTCTCTTTCTTAGTGATTTTATTAAAATTTTATGTTATTAATATAAACATTTTTACAAGACAATTATTGATAGATGTCTTTATGAAATTATATATTTTCTAAAATTAAGTCCCATTTCTGTTATTTGTTAGCATGCGTGCAGAAGTTTTCTCTTAATATTTCACCTTTCGTATTTCATGCCATACCATTTAGAATAGTACAGCACATATAAACTTAATTACATTATACAGATATAAAAGAGGAGTAATGATTTTTTGCCAATTTTCCTTGTATACTTCAGGTAGCAAAACATATACTGATCTAAATCTTTAAATAAAGTATTTTTTAGATTTTTAATTTTAAAAAAAAGACACCTCACCTAATCATAAAAATGCATTTCTTTCTTTTTTTTTTTATTGATTCTTTTATAATATAGAACTAAGTATTGTTAGATGTAAAGTAAATATTTTTTTTCCATTTAATATATTATATATTTACATACTATTAAAATTATTTTACTGTCAGATAAGGAGGAAGCACAAGATTTATCACTTTTGATCCATTTAAAAAAATATCTATTATAATAATAATAAAGATGAATGAATGTGTGTTAACTCTACAGCCCACATCATTTGACCTACAGTGTCAAATATGGGATATAATTGAAATTAAGTACAATATCCTGACAAATCAGCCATGTCGGCCAAGACATCTAATAAATAATAAAGTTGATAATTTTAAATTCCAACATGAGTTTTTTATTGGCTACATTTCTATACTAAATTTAGATGAATAAAATCACAGCTTTATACTTTATTTACATGTACTTGATTTTACAATGATCAAATTCTGATTATACACTAATATTTAGAGTTCTAAAACATCATAAAATCCTATGATTTACAAATTTTTCAGCAAATAAAAATATTAAAAAGTATTTTTATTAATAAAAACTAACATTTTCATTTCAATTCATAAAATCTCAGTTTATATATATATATATACAGATCAGTAAATATTTATATTGCAATCATAAACATTAATAGGTCAAAGAAAACTCCAAAGGCATTGAGCTGACTATAACCATCAAATTAATAAAAGGCATTTCAAGTTACAGAAATCCTTTTCTTGCCTTTGTTCTTCTAAAAAATATGTTTCATATTTTATTTCATAGATACAAGTTAAGAATTACATTTTCCTAGATTTAGCTTTTTTGTGAGAGTTAACCTATTAATTTCAGCTTTTGTTAACATGATAGCAAACATTTTTTTCTTCTTTTCATACAAGCATAATGCATTTTTGCATGTTATTGTGTGTGTGTATGTGTGTGTATGTACACAAACATATTGTTGAAACGTATGTTTAAATTATTTAAAAACTGATTGAAGGTTGAAAACAATTATTTTATGTTGTAGTAATATTCAAAGGTTATTGCCAAAAACAAAGACAACAACAACAACAAAAAAATATCTAGAAATAAGATTAAGAAAGTGAATAAGGCTTTTAAGTTGGCTGTTAATTAATAAGTTTATAAATAACAAAGAAAAATATAAAAATTTTAATAAAAAATGATTACATTTTCAATTCCTATAAGAGGATTATTTCAGATGCAAATGAAAAACACTTTAATTGAACTTTCATTCCCTATTACTCAAAAGAATTTACAGTACATTTCAGCTTACATTAAATAAAGCTTCCCATATTTAAAAAGGTTCTTCAACATCTATGAACATTAGTTCTCCATTCCAATTTCAATGCAGAATTTGATTACTTCAGCCGATTCTAAAGTACTTAAAAGGAACTTTCCTAAAAGTTAAAAGCTTAAGAGAAAGCCAGAAAATATCTAGACAATTACTTAAACCCAACCATTGGGAATGCAATTCCTTTATTGGAAGACAAAATAAAGCTTCCTTTATTGGAAGACAAGCAGCAACATGAATACTTAACAATTTTTTCAACCGTTCAAAGCCCACAAAAAAGCACACACTTCAATATCTAGAATTCACATCAAAATCTCTTTATTAACGATGTTGAATTGATGTAAGAATGGAGAACCTGACTTCCTAGTAAGTATATGGAATTTAAATCAGTGACAATCAAATCCGCATTTGATTGTCACTGAAACTGCAATAAAAAAGGAATTTTCCTAAAAGTTAAGAGCTGAATGTACTGTACTATAGGGAATTTTATTAATTGAAAGTTTAAAATATTACTGGTGTACAGTCCAATTCCCATATTTTTAAAATTACTTAAAGAAATGTAGTGAGCATACAATGCTGAAAATGTGTATTCAAAATAAAACTAGCATTTTAAATATTTAAGCCTGCAGTGATTTGTACAAACATTAATGCTCTAAAAGCAATTATATCGAAATTTTCAGTCACTGATAAATTGTTTAATTTGTGATACACATAGTAACTAATATAGACACAACAATTAAAATCATCTATTTGTTTTACATGAGGTGGAAAAACAATCTGCCAGTGGCTATTTGAATCGAGCGAATTATTTAATATTGTACACTAACGGTTTATTAATGTTGAGGTATCCTTATCTGGCTTATAACAAAGTGGGTCAAAATATTCAAACATTTTATTTTTCGAAGCGGCTATAATTAAAGTCCAATGGGAATTTAAATTTACAGGAATTATAAGAAAATCAAAATTTGCTATTTCTTGAATCCAAGGAAATTGAAGAATGTTTTTTTTTTTTTATTAAAAATCAAAAGAGAGTAAAAATTCTACAGCTTTGAAATTTGTGAATCTTCTAGTTAATACAAAATTAAATGCATCCATGACTGAATCGTATAGCCAACCTTTTTTGAAATTGGATGATATTGATTTAAGATATTTTTCTTCTTTTACAGTAACAAATGGATCTAAAGATTTTAACATATAAAATGAAAGATCAATATTATTAATAGTTAATATTGTAGCTTAGGATTTGTGACATTAAACTTATTAAATCTATGAAACACATCAATTTTAACACATTCAGAATTTTTAACATTAAAGGATTTTAAATCTGCCTCTTGCTCAGAAAGATTATTAGGTTCATCAAGAAGTTCATTTAATTTTTGCTTCTTATTGCAATTTTCATGGGCCGAGCAGTTCCTTTTTTTTCTACGAGAAGTTTTAAAAACTTAATCTGCAGATTAATTTTTTGATTAGGTGCAACATATAATTTAGGTGTAACAGAAGCCGGATTATTTTTAAGATTCAAAACCCACGCATACCAGCTACTAAATTATTCAAACAACTAACTACATTATTTAACATGATTTCTTTAATCTGAGGAATTTCTATTAAATTCTAATATTTCCGAACATAACTTTTTGCACTCTGCCTCCTTCGATCTGCACTTCTCATTAGTAGATAACACGTTGGGATTTAATTTTTTACTCAAAATATCAGAATTAATTGTAATACTATTTTCTTCATTAAATTTATGAAAATCATCAGTTGTGTACATATTAGGTTTGGAAAACATTAAATGAATTTTATGTAAGTGCTTACACAAATTGCTGCAGTCTTCACAAGAGCAATGATACAAATGACTGCACAATGCCGTACAATTAATATTTGTACATTTAAAGCTGCAATGATCCAATAAAACACAAGCATCTGCAATTTTTCTTACTACATATATCTTTCCTTTTACAGATTGAGATTTAACCTCCCAATGATTGTCATATTCAGTGACATCTGTATTCTGAATCTTTACAGCCCTGTCATGTTTATCTTTTAACAGTTTTAGTGAACTTGGAATGAGTAGGAATATTATTAATAACATTACAAGAATATTTTAAAAATCGATCCCTTTCCATTTTCAAAAGAGTTGAAACAAGATCATCTATTCGCCTATTATACTTACGCTCAAGATATATTGTTTTTAACTGATTGTGAAAAGATTCGCAATAATTGTTAGTATTGGTATTACCATGTGGAAATCGTTTGAAACAGGTTGCCGTAATTATTTTCTCCCAGAATAATTTCTAACAAAATAATCAATAAAATTTTGGCATTCATTTAAATTGCAGTCGATAAACATTAAAAGTTTATTTTCAAAATTTATTTCAGATACTTCCTTCATTATTTTTAATAACTCGTGTAACATTTTTTGAAGGCGAAACTTATCACATACTTTTGAAAACTCCTTTTCCAAGCACGAAAAACGTGCCATTGACATAGTAGATGCTTTATATTTGGACCAAATACAGAATTAAATGCTTTAAAAGAATAACCATCATCATCGGTCATTACAGTATTTACATTCAGGTCAGGAATCCTACAATGTAAACTTGAAAATAAAGCAATTAAGGTATGGTAATCTAAATCATTAGTGATAAAATGTGCAACTGGATAACCTTGACCATACTCATCCTGAACATGCAGAGAAAGAAGATAAAAGTCACAAAAGTTTGTGCCATGAGTTGCATCAATACAAAGAATTTTATCTGAATGCTTAACTAACATATCCTTTTGTGCTTTAGTCTGTAAACCTAATGCAAAAGAACTTTTATAGTTTGGCAAATTAGCTAAATGTGCAGGACCCAAAATAGTTTTCAACTTCTGTAATTTAAAAATTAAAATAGGATTGTATGGCTCTTTCCTTAATTCCTCTACCATACAAGAAACAGACATGGCATTATTGGCTGGCTGAATTACATCGCGTTAGCGCCTTAAATAATTCTTCATAGTTTTACGAGATATGAAGGCTGCCTTTGTAGGAAAAAAATTTCTATTATCTCGAAATCCTACATCGCCACGTAATAAACTTACAATTTTTGAAACGGGAAAGGAATGTAATAAGTAATATTTAATTAAATCGCGTGAACTTTATTTAAGGGGGTGATATTTAGTGTTCTCGTAACTGACTTGATGGTTATGAATGGAATAATATGTAACCAATATCGAATTCTTTTGTTCACATACGCAGATCTTAACGGGACAACTTATATTGAAAAGAATTACCCCCTTTTTATTTTTACGTTTACCATTTCGCTCTGCCCTTGAACTAATCCTTGATTGATATGACGGATGAAAAAAATTGACAAGAATAATAAAATGTTTTCTCACTGCATATTTTTTTATCAGTTGATTTTTTAAAAATAAGTATGAGTACCAATAGCTTCAGATTCTAACCAAATTTTAAAACTTGCCCTAGAATTGAAGGAATAAGTTTTGATGTCTTTAATGTCATGCACAACATTAAGATGCTTATTTAAATTCCATACACTAACATGAGCTTTATTACATTCTGTACAAAAATATGATTCATGCTTCTTGTTACGTACATTTTTTTTGTGTTCATTCATTAAAATATTCATTACCACTATAAAATCTACCACACTCTAGACACAACTGGGAATAATTTTCACATTTATCAGTTCAATGCTGATTATCTAAAGTTGTTCCGACTGGCACTAAACATAATTTGAGCTTTTTTACAATTTCTGCTTGAGAACTAATACTAGCCTCCAATAAATTAATACAATTGTTTTTTGGTGAAACATCACAAACCTTTGGTTTACAGCGTTTTAAATGATTTGCAAAATGGATCTAGAGGAATAACATTTTAAGCATACCTCGCATTCTTTAGGATAAGTACTCTTAACGCATTCTACACATTTATATTTTCTTAAATGCTTTGAAAATGACGACTTGGAGAAATAAGTTTTCCCACAATAATCACAAGTCTTTGAATATGAGAAATTCTGGGCTCCTCCTCCAGTGATATTTTTTTTTTAATTTAGAGCCAAAACTATATTTGTACTATTTTCTTCTTTATAATCATCTAGTAACACTACAAATTTATTTGTTGCAGGAATACTGCAAATAACATTTTCATAGATATTTTTGTCACATTTTGAAAAAATATTTTTACTTACTTAGTAATTCTTGCCTTTCCAAGTTTGTTAGAAGCACATGCTGGCTGACACTGGGATGGGGAGATGTGAGAAGCTTCTGGTTCAGAGTGGACTGGGGAGATGTGAGAAGCTTCTGGTTCAGAGTGGACTGGGGATGTGTGAGCAGGTTCTGGTTCAG
>JAPMOR010107017.1:49473-62195 GCA_026543865.1 Argiope aurantia
TGGAGAGGTTGGAAGAGGAGGAGGCACAGGTGGAGAGGTTGGAAGAGAGCGAGAAACGGTTGAGACTGCACAAGCTGAAACAGATGGCCGTGCTAAAGGCCAAGGAGCAGGATGTTTAGACCAAGATGGTAAAAATGAAGATCTCCTTGAGGAAGACAATGCAGGAAACTCAATAGAATCCAAAATGAATTTATAAGCAACTGATTGACATTTTTGATCCTGTAAAAATATATAAGAAAAATGAACAGATCATTCAAAACACTCTGGACATTAAAAATATCGATATAAGTTATATACGAGATAACAGATGCATTTATATATATATATATACATACCTTTTGAGAAGCTGATGAAAAAGAATAAACATATGAAGGAACTGGGTCAACAGAAGTTGGTACCTTGCTACAAGGCAAAGCAGAACCAGAATGCTGTGGCCATGATAGCAAAAATGAAGGCTGATCACAAGAAGGCAATGGAGGAAACACCAAGTAATTTAAAATATATCCTGGGGTGATCGATTGATAATTTTTCCTCTACAAAAGTTAAACCAAATTAAATACAAATACTTTTCCAACTTCCATGAGTACTTAAAAAATATGTATTATAAATTGCATATAAACAATAATATTCATACATACCATTCGAGATGCATTATCTGAAGAAATGCATTTCTTTAAAAACCTACAGAAATAATTGGCCAAGCGAAGATCACCACTTTTATTAGGATGTAAACCATCCTTTCCAAGGAAACCAGACCAGGATGACTTGTTAGAACTGCAAAGGATAAAAGCATCTTCATTATGGCACAACTTTTCTAATGCTTTATTCACAGCTTCAATCTTATGGTTTAAGATTTTTATATGTTAAACAATTTTCCAGTAATCGTTTTCAAAGTAATTAAAATCTCTAGGAATGACACTGGAGAAAATAAATCTTGCCTTTGGATTGATTCGTAAAATCTCATTAGCCAGTGACCTATACTTTTGAAGTATTGTTTCTACACTATCAACCGATACGTTATTGGTGCCAACATGCACTAAAATCCAACCATAGTTTTTCTTTATTTTAGAAATTCTACTGGTTAACTTCTCAATGGTTGTTTCTCGGTAAAAAATAACATCCAAATCCTCAATAAATGCACTTTCAAGCGTTTAATCATCGAATCTCCAATCAAAAGAATATTCATTGTGACACAGTTAAATATTCTAAACTGATTTCCTTATAACAAAGGATTAATAGCAATAAATATCTGAATAATATGCACACAGATAAGCTAATCCAAGATCAAATAGAGCAAAGTCGATACAATACTGACATATTTAAAAATTCTATTAGCTACTACATGAATGATACACTTTCTACTGTAAGACAATAAATAACTAGCCACTAAAGAACATTTCTACACAATGTAATAAAGAAATTTATTCCTTAATTATTTTTTTATACAATTGAAAGTAAAATTTACTGCAAATAAATAAAATGACAAAAGCACTCGTAAAATTCCTCTCACTATTTAACCCTATAATTAAACAGAAAAATATGGCAAACAACCAACGAGAAACAAATATTTAAGACTATGCAATTAAATTTAGATACATTTATTGCATGAAAAAACAAAATAACACTAATCAAATTCCTCGTTTAGTCTTAATCCTAATTAGTACTATATTAAAAACTATAGTTTTAAGTAAGCGAAAAAAATTATAACAAATTTTCTTAAAAGAGATTAAATTCGAACATAAATAAAAATAAGGCCTGTAAGAGCTTTCTTCAAAGTGAATCACTCGCTGACAATCGTCAAATCCTTCCTTCCTCTTGAAAAAAAGAATGAATACTAATGAAATAGTGTGCTCAGTAACAGAATGATTAACACGTTATGATGACGATAACACAAGGAAAAGTGTTAGGAGCGCCATCTCCGGTCGGCTAAAACTTTTGATCTCTGCTACATCGTCTAGTCCAGCTAGGGAGCAGACGTGTTTTCCGTCTCTCCTGT
Organism: Argiope aurantia; assembly: GCA_026543865.1. Classification (NCBI taxonomy): domain Eukaryota; kingdom Metazoa; phylum Arthropoda; class Arachnida; order Araneae; family Araneidae; genus Argiope; species Argiope aurantia. Next base: position 51,470 of record JAPMOR010107017.1, read on the forward strand.
TTTGATCGTTTTTGAGAAGGGTATTGTGATGAACCGGCCCGGTTCTCCGGAACTAGCCGGATTGGCTGATGTAGGCACCGCGAAAAGAATATGTATTGAGGAAAATCTCGTTGAAATGGAGAATGTTGGTTCCATAAACAACAGTCCTCTGAAACCATGCCCAAATTGCTTCAGAAAGGGGATGCTAGGAAAGGTTATCGAAAGAGAGGTTAAAGCAATAGATTACTATGAGGGTATAATCAAGTCATATGAAACCGATGAGTTTACAAAGATAGCGGGTAACGAAGAATATGTACGAGCGCAGCAGGAGTTGGGAATTACCAGGCAAAAACTGGACCAAAATAAGGGGGAGTTTAATTCAATTAACTGTCTCTCTCCCCATGACTGCTTGATTAATAGAAACAGACTTACAGACGGGAAATGACTCAAAGAATTTAGTGAAAAACATGGTGAGGATTTTAAAAGCCCGCCTAAAAGAAAAACGGCCAAACAACCTGCGAATAGTCCCAATAAGAAACTAGATAATGTAACTACTAACAATAAACTTGAGGCGCTGAACTCAATAAGTGATGAGAATCAAAATGATTATAATCCAAAAAGCACTGAGAAAATACCCCCTATCATGTTAAAATACATAAAAGATTTTAACAAAGTTCTGGAACAAATACATCTCCAATTTGGAACCACAAATAATGTTTTAGGAAAGGACTACATTAAAGTTTTTTCCCAAAATATTGCCACATACCAAAAAATCGTAGTGTTTTGTAGGACAAAAGGTCTTGAATTTTACGCCATAAAGCCAAAAAACCAAAGACCTGTAAGGGTCGTGTTCAAAGGCCTACCAATTGATTATATAAACGATGTACTTGAGGCCAACTTAAAAAACAAAGGTTTCTCGGTAAACAAAGTAGTCAGGCTAACACAGCTAAAAACTAGACAAGTACTTTCATTCTTGATGGTCGAATTAAACAGAAATGACATTGTAGACCAAATATATAATATTGACAGGATCGACTGTTGAACAGTACAGGGGTAGAAATCAAATCATTCAATGCTAGAGATGTAATAAATTCGGGCACAAATCGGAAAACTGTGGAATGAAATCGAAGTGCATTAAATGCGGGGATGAACACGAAACTAGGCATTGCCACAAAAAAGAAAAAGTAGATAACCCTAAGTGTATAAATTGCAACCAAGAAGGGCATATTGCGGCTTATAATGGATGCCCTGAATTCCCCAAAATTAAGAATACTAACTATGTGAACAGACCAGCTCTAATAAAACTATCCCATACTAGGACAAACATATCTTACGCGCAAGCTTTAAACGGAAACTCTGCCCAACAGATGGCGCCACCTCAGCAGCATAATCTAAACAAAGTGAATGTAAACAACGACTGCAGGGGTGGGGACATCGCAGAGTTCTTAAAAGTTATAAATGAAATAAGGAAAGTATTTGATGAAATACCAAATCTAATACATGCAGTAAACGAAATGGAAAAGATTGACGGCCTTATTAATAAACTCCTAATACTATTCACGACAATAAACTTAGGTAAAAACAGTGGATAAGTACATTCACAGCTAGATCATTATCTCTTGTGTACTGGAACGCTCAGAATTAATGAGTTAAGATTCTTTATCAATAAGTATAACCCCGACGCTATTCTTTTACAAGAAACGCACCTGAGACCAAATGAAAAAATTTATCGTGCCAACTTTACCATATATTATAGCTACCGGGAAAATCAGGACCCAGCGAAAGCGAGTGGAGGAACGGCTATTGCAATTAAAACAACGATCCCGCACTATCACCTAATTCCACCTACACTGTATCACACGGAAGCCACAGTCGTTGTAGTCACTTCCAAAAACTCAGAACCCTTTATACTCACCTCTTTGTATATTCCCCCATCGTCGGATGAATTATTGCTCACCTTCGACCTAGAAAATTTACTGCAGTGCAGCTCAAACCAAATTATTTGCGGAGACTAAATGCACACCACACTGCATGGAACTGCAAACATATCACTCAGGGAGGAAAAAATTTAAAACACTTTGCGGACCAAGTAGGAATAGAAATAATTTTTCCCTCGAATCACACCAGAATAGGCCACAATTCGGCATCCACCATAGATCTAGCAATGGTAAAGGATTTCCTTTTTCCATATAGAATTGCATTCCTGAATGAATAAGCTCAGATCACAAACCAGTTAAACTAGATTTCTTCTTTAAATACCAACTTCCTGATAATTCTAATATTAAAATTAATTGGAAAAACTTTAAAAATGACCTAACAAAAACAAGTTTTAACTTTTCCAACATTAACTGCGCGGACAGAATAGATGAACTCGTAGAATAGATAGAAACTAAAATTAATATAACTAAAAATAAAAACTCCTCCCCTAAAAACCTAATTAAAATTTTATTCCATATGAACTTAAAAATCTAATTTCTGAAAGGAACAAAATAAGAAAAATGTACCAAAACACAAGAGACCCTAGTGTCAAAACTATATTAAATAAACTAAATAAAAATATACGTAAAATGGATGCCATATTAAAGCAAAACAGACTAACGAATAAATTAATTAACATCAACATTGAGAATGGAAATATATGGGATTTTGTCCGCCCCTTTAAGAGAAAGAAAATCAACATTCCCACACTCATAGGAACGGCCAGTATTGCACAAACTGATAAAGACAAAGCAAACTGTCTGGCTGACAGCCTGGAGACACAATTTACACTTAATAATGTTAAAAACAAGAAAATGGAAGACACTGTACAGGATACACTAGTGAAATTCCACACCACACCAACACCCAAATGTTATAAAGAACAGCTGCCACTACCAGGTGAAATAATAGAACAAATAAACAAACTTAAAAATGGAAAAGCACCGGGAATTGATAAAATAAGTAACCAAATGATCAAAAAACTCCCAATTAATGTAACCATCATACTAACAATCCTGATTAGAAAAATCATTGAAATTGGACATTTTCCCACACGTTGGAAAACGGCCACTGTGGTACCTATATTAAAGCCAGGTAAAGACCCCACTATCCCTGCTAGTTATCGTCCAATTTCACTACTTCTCACACTTATCAAGTTAACAGAAAGCATCATTTAAAAAAAATTAAATGCACACCTCCTAGATAGTAACATCCTGCGCCCAGAGCAATTTGGATTCCAAACAATTGGATGGGTTGTTGACCAAAACTGTCAACAACCCATCAACTAGTAAGAGTAACTGAATTTATTACAAAAGGTTTCCAAAATAAACAAAAACCAGGAGCAATATTTTTAGATATACGAAAAGCCTTCGACAGAGTTTGGAAGGATGCATTAGTACACAAATTAATTGTAAACAATACACCCCCTACCTAATAAAAATTATAATCTCATATCTACAAAACAGAAAATTCCAAGTAATGATTAAAGAGGAATACTAAGATATCAAAAATGTAAATGCAGGTGTACCACAAGGTTCGAAACTAGGCCCGGTGCTTTTCACATGTTACATAAATGACATTCCTAAACAATTCAACACGCTTCTTTGCTTATATGCCGATGACACAGCAATACTGGCAAAAAATAGAAACACCAACTATATCAGAATAGCACTGAATAGACATCTAAAGGCCATACATGAATGGATGCAACTGTGTAAAATCGAAGTAAACGCTAGCAAGACGGAAGCAGTTATTTTCCACAGAGGAAACTTCCAACAAGTTGAGATCAACAATCACAAAATTCCCTGTCTCAGGAGAGCAATTATTTAGGAGTCACACTTGACAGAAAATTAACGTTCAAATCCCACCTAATGAAACTCAAAAATAAATTCCGAGGAGAAACGCGTAAATTCTTCCCCCTAATTTCTCGGAATTCAAAAATGGATAGAAATGCAAAAATGCTTATTTTTACTGTCTACTTGCGTCCAGTACTAACTTACGCATGTCCCGTCTGGGGATGCACTGCAAAGTCGAACCTAAAACTAGTAGAAACCTAGTATAATCTAACGATAAGAAAAATAGTCAATACTAAATGGTACATGAGAAACACCGACATCAGGAAGGCGCTGAATTACCCCTCCTTTAAGGAAGTTATTAAAAAGCTAGAAACAAATTTTTATAAATCCTTAGATACTCATGAAAACGAAGAGCTAAATAAAATAACCAAATACATCCCTGACCCTAAAATTAAAAGACCCCGAAACGTACTGATAATCTAACACACTATATTAACAAAATCTAGAAATAACTAAAGTCCCTCTCACTGACCTATGTCTGTGGTTCTTGTTTACATGATATCACCAAGGCTATCAAAACTAAGTATAATTTAATATCAAACGAAATTAAATCCCTGCTAAACGAAATCCACGTAAGCAGCCAATGGGAAAGTTGAGCAGTTAATCACCCCCACACCACCCCTCAGAGGAGAAAGTAGCTCGGCAACGGCAACGTCGTGATGTTTCGGAGTTCCGCGATGTGACAAAGTGGTCACGAGCACCTCCACATCATAATTTGGAATATTTACTTTAATTTGTTAGTTTAGGGAAAAGTTAAAATTTAATTGAACTAGTTTGGACGAGCGCAATAAAGCTCTAACGTCATGAAATTTGGTATTTAATTTATAATTATTATGATTTATGATAGAATTAATTAATGACAATAATAAAATATTATTTATGGGATAAACTATAGGGAAATTTAATGGAATTACGTTGCACGATGCCTTAGGGTGCACGATGCACGATGCCTTATTAGCTATGGGGACGATGCCTTATTAGCTATGGGGACTGTTTTTTTAAAAATTTATTTTTCTGAAGAAAAAATTTCTAGAAATTTCACGCGTGTAGCTCATCGTAGCTATCTTAGGAAAAAAACAGTAATAATTTTGAGAATTTTAAGCCTCCAGATTGGCAACTGAGTTATGAGGTCCTCAGCTTTTTTACGGCTGGGAAATTAATATAGATATTATCTATTGCAGCTCTAGGTCTTTTCCTAGAGCTGGGTAATGCAGGATCATATGCAGGTAAATTAAGTAACTCGTTGCGAATCTGGGGTAATTTTTCAAAGAACTTAATTGACGTTCTTTTAATAAATTCCGAAACAGGTTCAATTTTGAGGTCGTTATGCAATACTTTCCTCCTGATATACCAGGGGGCGTCAACAATTCTCATCAGGTGCTTGTTTTGAAAAACTTGCAATTTCTTAATGTTAGTGGCGGAAGTGGCCCCCCAAATTTGGGAGCCATACATTAGAATTGGTCTTAAAATAGCTTTGTAGAGCAGAAGCTTGAGCCTAATCGATAGCTTGCTCCTAGGAGAAATTAAGCTGTTGAGTTTAATACTCGTTCTTGTAGCTTTGGTGAGGGCTGCTTTAATATGACTATTAAAGCTTAATTTTGCGTCTAAAATTAACCCTAAGTATTTATACTCATTTACAAAGGGGACGGGTTGGCCAAAAATTTGGATTGGGGCTAAGTCAGGCATTATCAGTTTATTAGTAAACATGAGGCACGCGCATTTACTTGGGTTGACTTTTATTTTCCAGCCGATGAGTCAGCACTGTAAAATGGTCATGTACTGTTGAATGTTTGATATGACTATGTTTGGATCCCTATGCTGTGTTAGGATGGCGGTATCGTCTGCAAAGATTGCTAAATGACAATTACTAGCTCTAGGTAGATCGTTAACATAAATGTTAAAAAGAGTTGGAGAGAGTAAACTTCCTTGAGCACAACCGCTCAGTATTGGTCTGGGGGAAGACATTACATCATTAACTCGCACCCTAAAATTACGAGAAAGTAGGTACGAGCGTAAAATTTTGACAAATTGTGCCGAAAATCCAAGTCGCATGCACTTGAATAAAAGCCCTTCGTGCCAAATTTTATCAAAGGCTTTGGCTACGTCCAGAAAAAGTGCACCTGTGGTTTGAGACTTCACAAAGCCACTGTGAATCAATTCTGTAACACGAATTAGCTGGTGATTCGTCGACAGGTTTTTACGAAATCCGAATTGTTCGGAAATTAAAATATTATTGTCGCTGAGAAATTGATTCAGGCGTTTTAGAAGCGCAGATTCGCACACTTTGCTCAGGCTACTAAGTAGCGAGATGGGACGGAAATTTTGAGGTAAAGTCAAATCAGAGTTTGGTTTTGGAATAGGGACAACCACAGCTGTTTTCCAGCAATCGGGGAAATAACACAATTCCATTAATTTATTTATAATAAACGTTAAGTATAAAATAAATCTAGGGGGGAGGTTTTTAATCATGCGATTAGTTATTAAATCCAGACCTGGCGATTTGTTCGGCTTAATGTTCTTCATGAAGTCCATTATCTCACTGGGCCGAACGGGTTCAAGGTTGTTTACATGTGCACGTGTAAGGAAACTCTCCAGCTGATCTGTGACGAATTTCGTCAGTGGGGGGTTCGCCAGCCACGTGTCTGAGTGCGGAGCGAACTGGTTCTGAAGGCTATCAGCCAAAACTTCCGCCTTTTCGATGGGAGCGAGGGCGAGTTCCCCCGTTTCCCCCCTTAATGGGGGGATCGGGGAGAATGGTTTTCTAAGAAGAGACGAGCGGCGCCAAAGGCCACGTGTATCTATGTTCACTAATTGCTCTTCTCGCCGGCGCTCGAAGTGACCTAGTTTTAACCCTTTTATCTCATCCTGGGTTCTGCGAAGTTCCGCTCTCACTTGAGGATCGCGAGAGCGCTGCCAAATTCTTCGCAGGAAATTTCGCAGTTTAATTTTGGATTGGATTTCTAAAGGAAGCTTCTCTGGAGGTTTATTAAATTTTGGTTTTGAGGCTTCTGCGAGTGCCTCCGTTAGAATTTTTCCTAGACTTCCAACTGCAAATTCAGCGTCATCATTGCTATTAATTTTGAAGGGGGGAAGGGGTTTTGAATTTAAAATATGCCGAAAGTTCTCCCAGTTGGTGGAGAATTGTGCTGGTGAATTTAGAGAAAAAGTTCCAGTATTAAAAGTCAAAACTACTGGAAGGTGATCTGAATCTAAAGAATTTAGCACTCTAATTTGAGAGTGGAAAGGAATTCGCTTTAATATTGCGAAGTCTAAGACGGAATCATTAGAGCTAACTTGATTAATGTGGGTTGGAGAGTGGGGCGCCAAAATATTGATTCCGTCCTGCGTTGCAAGATAATTAAACAACTGTGCTCCATATCTCGTGGTTTTGTGATTATTCCAAGCGATATGTCCTGCGTTCATATCGCCCGCAATGATGACGTTCGGGCCTAAATTTAAAAGCTTTTCATATCCTCCAGAGGAAATTTGCACGAACTCCCAGATCGTACATATGCTGACACAATTTTGAGAGGGGGGAGATTTCCTAATTTAACCTCAATAATTGTCGCGTCTATCCTCTCTAAAACGGGAGTGGGGATGATGTGATGTTCAATTATTGATTTCACATAAATGCAAGTACCTCCGTAAATGCGCTGACGATTAAAACTATCTCCGGATCTACTATTTTTGTAAATCCGGTAATTGGCGATTAGGGGTGTGCACTCCGGGGGGAGTAGGGTCTCTTGTACCAATAACACATCAAGATTTTGCTCTGATACAAAGTCTCTCACCTCAGCGATCCTGGGCCGCAGACTATTTGCGTTCCAGGTGCAAACTTTAAGATTATGCAAGTTTATTATGTTGTTACGATTGAACGTTAATGTTGGGGGCCGCAACTAAGACTGACGTATTCGCTGAATAAAAAATACGCCATATCAGCACCTTGGGATGCAGCACGAATTGCTGGTAAAGCTTTTTTATAAGCTTGGAGTAGAAGAGGTGCATCACACCAATCTTCTCTCATTAGTAATGCTAATCCTGAAAAGATGTCGGTGAAAATTTTGGTGTTAATTGCATCCGCTGGGACCGACTGATTTTGAATAGTGGGTTTAGCAGCTGATGAGATTTTTTCGCTCTCCACTGGGGTCTCTAATGAAGGGAATTCTGACTCTGAATTAGTCAGAATATTGGAAAACGACACATTCTCTTCCACTTTTCTGAAATTTTTGAGAGGTCGTTGCGTCCTGGGTAAATCCCATATGGATTTTTTGGAGGGGTGGGATTTTTGGAAATTAGTAGTGGTGTTGTTTCTACCACTTGGTCTAGGGAATCGGGGGCATTGGCGCCAGTTCGCCGCATGATCTCCTGCACAGTTAGCACATGTTAATTTATCCTCATAAGCTAGTGTACAATCTTTAGCTCTATGAGGTCCTGCACATTTGACGCATTTAATTGGAAGTTTACAAGCTTCAGAGCTGTGGAAGAAGCCCTGACACCACCAGCATTGAGAAGGCCCCTTCCTTCCTCTGTAACGCTCCACTGAAATTTTCGTGCCAAACATTTCAGTGAGAGTGTACACCGTTTCTGACAGAGGGCCGTTTACAATTTGTGCATAGAATAACGGCATCGGTGACTTGGTCTGGAATTTTGACAGTTGAATGATGCTGACAACTGTGAACCCTTCCTTTTGCAATTCCTCTTTAATTTCCTCAATAGGAGTGCAGGAGGGAAGTCCTCGAAGTACAACCTTTATGGGCCTATCAGTTTTGAGCATAAATGTTTTAAACTCAGCACCCTGAGCTTCGAGGAGATGGGAAAGGCTTCGGTGCTCTTCCTCAGTCTCTACTGTAATTTTGAGAAATTTATTGCTCATAACTGAGCGTAGGGAAGGAGCCTGTAATCTGAAGATGTTCAACATAGTCCTAAAATCAGCTCGGGGGGTAACAAAGAAGGGTGGCACTCTTCTTTGTTTTGGCTGTGCAGGAGGCATTTCAGCATCGACCTCTGAGTCTAACACAACCTCTTCGACTCCTTCTGGAACTTTTTTAATTTGGATTTCATTATTTTTCTTGTCATTATTTATTTTTAAATTTTTTACTTTTCTGATGAGGTGGGCAGCAGGGGCTATAAACCCATCCTCATCAGCCACTCTTTTCCGGCTTTCTTTGGCAGGACTGCCTTTTGGCGTAATTTGTTTTTTACTAATTCCACTTACATCAATTTTTCTTTTGGGAGTGGTTTTGGCATGATTTTTACTATTAGATATAGTTACGGTTTTAATTGGAGAGGTTGTGTTAGGGGTTGAGTTTTTAATTTTAACCCTTTCACAAATTAGGTTTAGCTTCCGAATATTTTCGGGCAGTTTAAAAAGGGGGATCCCTAATTTTAACAATAAATCGTTTAAACAGCCGCTTACCTGGGCTATTTCCTTCTTCATCTGCAGGTGCGTCTGCTCGTCTTTGGCTGTGATCAGCGCCTGGGCCCAATTTCCAAGAGTTTCCTTCATGGAGATGGCTTGCGTCACCTCCAGAGCATGGTCGGCCAGGAATTCGTCGGAGATAACAATAGATGAAGGCGATGCCGGTCTGGTTGCTGGTAATCCATTTGATTGATCGGCTGGACATAATTCCTTATTCATCTCTTCACTGGGAGAGCCCTGATCCCCCTTTCCGCAATGGTCCTGAAAAGGACCAGTCCGGGGGGTCAGTGCTCTGAGTTCAAGCATCTTCTGCGGGGACACCGCAAGCAGCTCCTGCTCCGCCGTTGACGGAGCTCTCAAAACACACGACTTCTCCATTTGGAGACCAAATCGAGAATCCCCCCTCCAGCTAACCTGAATCAACCCCGAAGACAGCAGCAAGCCTCCCATTGGACAATAGCCACTAGCAAACCAGACTATTTAAACCTAGACCCCCTCCTCCCAGCCTCAGTCCACAGAAGATTCGAGTGATGGCATTTTTGCAGATGGCATTTTTGCAGAGTTTCGAGTCATGATTTGAGCTGTGAAGACGTGTTTGCTTAACGCTCCGAACGGTATCATCGACTAGCATAGCCCAACCCGTCCTTTTTAGGATTAGTCTAGGAAGGGCTCTCAGAATCCTTGGATTGTACTCAGGACTAATAGAGTTTTCATTTCATAGCTACTGGCCATTGATCGTATATACTACTACTGGTGAACTCTCGTAGTGAATTTGTCCCTTCTGGGACTGCCTTTTCTGCTAAATACTAATTTTTGCTTTCTTCTTTTTGAAATACCGGAAGGATGGAGGAGAAATATTCGCTAAAGGAACTAGAGAGACTAAACGAAATCTACTTGAAGGAAGACCTTACCCCATCAAGAATACAAAGATGTATCTGCCTTCTCGGAATCCTTCAAGTTGACCTCCCGGACCAGACGGAAAGGATAAAGGACCTCATAAAGGATTTCCAAGAATCAATGGACATTATCACAACAAAAGAAGACGACAATATGGGTAAGATGCATTCGTTATCTAACCATGCTATTGTGCAAACTAACCCCCATCCCCCCAGTCAGGCACTAACCACTAATGACACAGACAGTGAAGCGCGGTTAGGACACAGGCAGATGGAAGTGGAAATCCACCAGGATCCGGATACCAGTAAAAAGAATCCAACGAAAATAACTAATGTCAACGTAATCAATTCTAAAAACCCCACAGTATTCAACGGCGAAGATCAAATAACAGAAATCGAAATAGATGATGATGAAGGTTTTCAAACCCAAAAAACTAGAAATAACCACAAAAGATTATCTGATGAAGCCCGAACAGTAAAAAACCCCTAATTGAAAAAAATAATGCAATAGAAACCAAAAATAAATACAGTATCCTTGAAAATATGCAGGACAAGACAATAGACCCGCATATCCCACCAGTTGTCTTCAAAAGAACAAG
>JAPMOR010107026.1:0-49043 GCA_026543865.1 Argiope aurantia
ATATGATAATTTAAAGATGCTACATAATTAAAGATAAATTAAAGACTTAAATAAATATATGAAATATTGCATATGATACTCTAATTATGTCAAATTTATATTTTAATCGATCGGTTAAAAAGCGTCCAAAATACATATTGTAGCAGTTGCATTACTCTAATAACTCTTTTAGATAATAGATGGCGATACCTCATTAGGTACACATCCCATAGTGCATTGCGATTGTTATTATAATGAGATGAGATGCTCTTCTTTAAGAGGTGCGCGCGTTAATGTCTTGTCTTGTCTTTCGTGTTAGTATTTGTTTTGTGTGAAAGTGCTTCCGAAAACATACGTCCTCTAGTTTCCACTGCACGGACCATAATGATCTTCACTCCACCACAATATTCGTATTTCCAGCATTGTGTATCACCAATGCACAATGCTTTTTTTTGCACTATAGATTAATCGCCTAAAAATAGCCATAGATCGCAATCTGATGGGCTCCTTCATAAATATTATGGGCCAAAGGTAAATGATTTTACGTATTGGATAAATATAATTATTTTTTTACATTTTATGCATTTTAGATTTTATATATTTGATATTTGATGATATCTTTATTAGAAAGTTTCGAGTACACATTTTTATTTCTAGACTTATTTTACATTAGTACTGGTTTTGATTTTGCTCGGTTTCATTCATGGCGACGGTTCCATATTTATTAAATATTTGTAGCGAAAAATTGAAAAATGACATAATTATTAAATTTCACAAATAAAAAAAACTAAGAAGAACTCTTAGAAACCCTAACTATTAAAAGTTGTCAGTCCTGCAAAACTTAAAGAAAAAAAATTAAAGAAAAGATCAAGAATGCTTTTTTTTTTTTTTAGCTTTTTCATGTATTTACACAACACAACAAATTCAAATACATTGCAAAAAAAAAAACAAAAAAAAAAACGGAATGATCTTTGATCATTTTTCTGATTATGATTCGATCCAAAATTTGATACTAATCCAAATGTCGATACCAAGACCTCAAATCATGTTGTTGTTTTTATCTTGCTTCTGATGTTTCTGGTTTATCTTACGTACATGCACACGGGCATCTAGAATATCATCGTGTCCCCATTAACGGATTCAGTCAAACATCTGATAAGAGAGAGTGTTGTTCCTTTGACCATTTTAATCTGTACTGATAAATAGTGGCAAAATTTTAAGTTTCTGAGTTTAGTACAATAATTATCTATTAAACTTATTAGTTGAGATTATAGCTGATGGAAATAAAGGCTTAAAGAATTTTTCTAATTTCATCACTATAAAGTAAGTATTAAAAATCCCCTTTTCTATCTTAATATCCTTTTGTGACGTAATATTCTTACTTTGCAAAAATTTTAATTTTTCTACTCCTAACCAAAAATATTTATAAAGGTTTAAACATGAAACTATATTATGTTGTATCTTTGACTGTAATGTGTTGTTCTTTTGATCAGACCAAAGATAAAATTTATCAAATTTCATCCTCTTAACTTTAAACGTTTTTTAGTTATCTTATTCATAGACAGACATAATTCCAAAAATTTACCTTTAGAAGGAAAAAAAAAATAATAATAAATAATCTGAAACTTAGAAATTCGTCAAAATCTGGAGTTTGAATTTTTTGGCAATTACAGTACTTTCTCGTTGTACGGGAGAAAGTAAAAAGTCTGAGTGATCTTCCCGAAACTTGCTTGCATACTTTCTAATTAATTTGTTTAGCTTAATTCAAAATTCTGCTGAAATATAAACTATATTGACTGGGCTTTATAAAGTCCCTTGTCTTTAGATTTGAACTGAAATTTAATTAGGATTTATTCTGTAGGTGCCGAAACTGTACGCCAATTTTTTTTCCAAGACATTGCATATTTATGTTATCTCATTAATAAATGCGAAAGTAAAAGTCGGCAGATGATCATCCAATTAACGGATTCGATTGAAAATTTAATATGGATCTATCTTTTAGATGCCTAATTAGTGTACCAATTTTATATATCCAACTCTGTTTGTTTTATAATTCTCTTGTTGCTTTATATTCGAACAGCCGGATACACACCTTCCTTATTAATGAATTTCGTCCTAATTTTGATAGAAATCTACAGATTTACTTGAAAGACCACACACCAAATTTTCTTCGTCCAATTTAAGACGTTTTTGAATTATCGTATTCACAGATAAATACCATTCCATAAATATATGTATTTCAAAATCATGGAATCAGGAATGTGGAGTTTGAAAGTGAAATTTTGACAATTACCCTGCTTTCTCTTTGAATACTTTGTATAAACGAAATTAAGAAATGAAAAAGTGCTCTGAAAAGGGTTAAATATCATACAAATACGCAATTTTCGCGGAACAATTTTTTTAAAAATTGCGGAACAATTTCAATCCAGAAAAAAATTACTTCCTTCTGAAGAAAATCCACTACTTTAATTTACGAAGAAATGATTTGTTTGATTAAAAAGAACCGCAACTGCGATATTTCCTTTTCAACTGATTCTCTGATTTCACAGATATCACTTCTCAACAAATTATCAAATAAAAAGGATAAATAGCATTTGAATATTCTTGCTCGATTTCCATGTTGAAAAGTAAGAAATAGAGAGATTAAGGAAGTTTCGTTCAAAGGAAAAAAATTAGAATGTTTTGTGGCTGATCAAGGAATTAAAACTTTCTGTGGTTTAAATGATGAATTATTTTCACAAATGTACAAAAACAGCTGAAATATTCTTCCGCCGACTTTCTAATTAAACATTTAAAATATGGAAGGATTTTTGGTTTTATAATGTAATAAAGAAAGGAGAGTGCAGAATTTTGAAGTTTTTCTTTTAATCAATTGGGTTCAAAATATGGCGGGAGATTTTTTTGTATTATAATGTAGTGAAGAAAGGAGAATATAGAATTTCGAAGTCTTCCTTGTGATTAATTGGGTTCAAATATGGAAGGGATTTTATTTTATAGTGTAGTAAAAAAAAGGGGAATATAGAATTTCGAAGTTTTCTTTTTGATCAATTAGGTTCAAAATATGGCAGTTTTTTTTTTTTTTTTTTTTTTTTTTTTTGTATTATCATGTAGTGAAGAAAGGAGAATCTAGAAATTTCTCTTTTGATCAGTTGGGTTCAAAATATGGCGGAGTTTTTTGTATTATAGTGTAGTGAAGGAAAAAAAAAAGTTTATGTAATTTTAATGTTTTCCTTTTGATTAATTGGGTTAAAAATATGATAGATATTTCCAATTTTATAAGGGGAACACATAAAAAATTTCGTTTATTTAGAAGCTGCCATTGTGTTATTCAGTTAGTACACATATGCACGGAAAACCAAAATCTAATATAATGTACAATTCTGTTGCAATGAATACATATACCAAAATTCATTCAACTTGTTAGCAGAATTTTTCAGCTTCCATATTGTTTCCATGGACATGGACTGACAGGCAGATAGATATTTGGACTTCCATAAATTGATTTCGTAAAAAATTTGATAAATATCTGTAATTTTGTTGCAACCCGCATGCCAAATCCAGTTTGTCTAACTTGTAATTTTTAATCTTGTTTATAGATTTTTTGATTAATTAATCTCTTTTTAATCTTGTCCAATTTATTTAGAGTAGTTTAGCAGTGTTTATTTAGTATAGTTTTGTAATGTTTGATTAAATTTTGTATTTTTTTAAAATTAATAACAATGAAAAAAATTAAATTATGGCAATATTTAAAAAATTATTTAGAGTTATTTTTAAACCATTAGTTTAAAATCAACAGAAATATTTCAATACACTGTGAGATCTAAAAATAATTAGGAGCAATTGATGTTTTCACATTAAATATAAATTGATGAACAAGAAGGAACTTTTGCTTGTTATAATGGTTTATTTAAAACATATTTTTGCATTAAAAATACGGTAATTTTTTTAAATAGACATATTTACTAGCATATTGGTATTTTATCAAAGACTAATATTAAAGAAGATAATATTTTTATCCTGTGAAATGTTGGAGATATCAGCAAGGCCAAAAACTAATTCAACAGACATTAATTCAAATAATTTATTTGGCAAATACCATAGAAAGATGGTACATATGACTAAAAATAAATAAAAAGAGGTAAAGACAAATGATAGAATGATTGACTTATGTCTTTTTTCATTATCAATTTAATATTCAAACTAAATAGTAAATGCAGAAAATGCTTGGATCTTAATCAGCATTTTGACAGATTTCATTAAACATATAGTAAAAAGATTTTTCTCAGTATGCATAATAAACTAATAAAACAAAAATAATCGGAAGAAAATGTCTTCCATGAAAACAAGGAGGAAAGGAATATAATAACATGTCTATAATTTTCCAGTGATATCAATACATATTAATACATTCATTGCACCAGATATTCAATAAATAATCTTGTATATAATATCCAATAAACTTCAAAAACATTAAGTATGCATAGTATATTTTGTGATATAAACAACCCTTAGAAATGTCACTAGGAGCATATACACAATTAGTGACTCAAAGAACAATACAAATTGTGCATTTTATGAGAATGCAGTAAAAATGTTTCACCTATCTCAATAATGTAGTTTTCAATATGTTAATATTACTTTATCAAATGTATTATACAAAATCTCCCCAGAATCATCTTTCTTGTTATTGGCATTACTGTCAACTCCACTGTCATCCTGTCACAAGAAGCAACTCAGAAGAAAGAAAAAAAAAAAAAAAACCTATAACTTGACTTGATGTTTAGATATGACATAAATGAGTAAATTACCATATACAAAAAATATTGATAAAAGCTTTAACAGATGTTCTAAAGTATTTTCAAAACTTATTCTATTAGAAATTTAAAATTTTTGCAAAGGAAAAAACAAAACAAAACAAAAAATTCCTTTAATATGTAATAATTTAGTGCATATTTTGGAATGTACCATAAAAATACACGTTTCCATCAGCTACATAACCTAATAACTTTTTGGTTCTTAATTTTTTAATCTTGATAAATAACAGATGACATGATTTATTTATTATCAATTTTCAATTTTTTAATTCCAATGGCAACATAAATTTTTACATCAGATTATTGGTAAATATTAAATTGTGACAATTTTTCTTCTTTTATCATTTAATCTAGTATGTTTTTTTCTTTGACAAATTAAATTAGAAAATATCTCAAAGGACAAAGCATCCATTTTTCAATTTAAGTTACACATGTTGATTGGACTTTAACATCATCTCACATTTTGTTAAATTATGAGTATCTTAGCTAAGAGTGAAAGAAACATAGCAGAGCTTTTATTTTATTGAAAATCATTTGGGTACTTTCAAAAATTTAAAAGAATTATTTTAATTCTAAACAGTCAGATCTCAAGGATATTCCTTGAATATGTTGAGATAATATAATTTGAGTTGAAAAATAAAATTCGATCTTTAAAAAAAAAACATTGATGAAAATATGGTTTGCAGATGTAAGAAAAAAGAAATGTTCGATGAAATCATGAGTTCATTTTGATTATTAAGCTAAAAAGTTAACAGTAAACTATAAAATAACAGAAAACATCAAAATCTTGATATCTTATAACAAATTTCACTAAAGTTTTGATTATCTTCAAATAAATCAAGAACATGAATTACATGCTTGGTTAATCTTGAAACAAAAATATTTTTAAAAAAACGAAACATAGCATTATTTGCCTATGACTACAGTGATGTGGTTTAAGCATTTACTTTATAGGCATAGTACAATAAATCTAATTTGGATTTTTTGTACATTAAACAGGGATACATTATTTATTTTACAGTGCATATATATATATATATCCATTTTTTTATAAGTAATAATGTTTTGGTTAAATTTTTCAATAAAATTTCTGTGTTAATTGGATTAAATCATTCATCCAAAGTTATTGCACAAAGGTATCATACTATATATTAGCCAGCATTTAACCCCGTCCCTAAAGTTATCAATCATTATTACATTTTTTTTTCAAAAACCCTTCTGTTTTTAACAATACAAACAATATAATGTATTAAGGTAATGTTATAACAATACCTTAATAAAAACTTACTGAACAAATGCATTTCACAGCAATGTACTTTTATCAAAAAATATATGCAGATCTTAATGAAAAAAAAAATTCCCCTTTCTATTACAAAATATATTAATTAAGATTTAATATAATCAGCATATTATTGGTTTAAAACAATTATTCATGTGATTTCATGCATTTTCCTGTACATGTATAATTACTTAGAACAATCAAAAACGGGTAATAATGTCAGCAACATGATAAATGATGTCAATATATTTTGATTATAGCACAACAACATTTGTTATATGCTACAGTCACAAGTATACTGACATCAGTTGAGAAACACCAAACAATATGGCAATGATAATTCAATTTAACTTTTAAAATAATAAGCAGATACCACCTGTTAATATCTAGCTCCCATAATTATCAATCCATTTTAACTTTTCAATAAAGCTACTGTTTTACATTATTTAAATTTATCATACAAATTTTTTCAACAAAAGCATTACTTACATATTTTAACCATTCTAAATGAACTAGACTCATATATAATGTAATAAGGAAACCAATGAACTAGACATCCAGCCATCAAACGTTTGTTATTAATTTACCAATTTTTGTTTCATATGACTTAGGATCTCTAGATAAGTCATCAAGGTTGTTTGCCTTCCACCGCCCACCATTTTAAGGAAGAAATTGAAAAGAAAGAAGGGGAAAAAAAAAAAAAATCCCACCACAGTCACAGGACATTGTCTATGGGGAATTCTTGCGACAGAGTTCATTAGCTCAGAGCATCACACCGATTTCAAAAAGTTTTATTTCGTACAAAAGCTTACAATAGATAAGACTTTAAAGACCATCTGCTTTCTATCACCAACATTTTAAAGAGAAATAAAAATAAAAAAACAATGACCCATTATACATTCTCTATTAGGAAATTTCCTAAGAATTATTTTGCAGTATCTTTTGAAAATTGAAACACAAGTTGCAGGTAAATCATGGTGATTATCTAGGAATCATGGGCTTTCATGCAAAATAAAAATTGGAAAAATTAATATATTAAATATTATATTTAATTGTTGTAATTGGGGAACTCTTTTAAGGATTCACTAAGGATTAATTCAAATAAAGTAATACTTTTCAAATATTTCTCAGAAATGGACAGAAGTTCTGAGAATGGCACCACTGATTTGATATGAAATTTATGGCTTTCATATAACAACTGATGACTTACATATGAAACAGAGATTGGAATAATTAGTAGTTTTTGAGAATAGAGGAATGATTTTTAGGTTTTTGACAATTATTTATAATAGATGGATGATGGACAAGCAGCAGGCCAATCCTTATTATACCATTATTCAATTTGAACTAATAACACATATATAACAAAATAACAATTCCATCATTTTTTTTTTATCTCTGAGTCACATACCAAAATAAAAAAAATTCAAATGCGAATCTTCTGAGATATGAAAACGGTAACACTTCTCCTTAATGTAGAAACAATCGCACATCATTCATATGAAAGAAATAAAACACATTTTCCTGTTTTATGGGATCATCCTTTAAGAAATAGTGGTATGAAAAAGACAACTATATAAACAAATTCCACAATTTGATTGTAGTTTTTCTTACAGAACTAAAAATAAGTGAGATTTTTCAATTTGTTTACAAAATTTAAGCTGCAATTTCTTAAACATAATAAGAATAGTATATTAGTCCTATAGCACTTGTACTAAACCATACAGCACATAGCCACCATGTCATGAATCCCAAGATACCGCGATACAGTACTGGAGTGAATACCTTCTTCAAGCTTATTAATGTTAATGAAAATTGTTGACTAGATTCCAATATATCACTACTGATGGGCAAAGGTGATGCTTTCACTGTGGTGTTCACAATCTCTGTTGACTGAGGTGCAAGAACATAGCTGCTCCATTTATAATCACCTAAAAATAATCAGTAAAATTAAAGATTAAATAAAGATAATACAACGAGTGAAATTAGAGGATAAAAACATTAAATGAATAAATAGAAAATGTTTAAAATAAAAAGGTCAATATTTTAAAAAAATTAAAAATAAAAGTTCTAAATCATTTCTTATTTTCAAAAGACAATCATATTTAACACTTTATCTTCTCAAAAACTATGTTGACCAGAATGTCAAAATGATGCATTTGTATAACAGCAATCCATTATTTTCACAAAATGGTATTTATTTAACATGTATTTAAGCTTCACTACTTAGTGACAATCTTGTAGTTTTTTAAAATATTCTTTAAATACTGATATTCTTTTGTACATCAAATATAAATCATTTCTTTGAATGAACTAATCATTTCTTTGAAAAGAACTAATAATTTTACTTTGAAATTTCTCACCAGCTGTTTAGGCTATAAGTAGTTTGACTCGAATTAATCAAACAAAATGCAAACATTTTCATATATATAAAAAATATGATGAAAAGATTATCATTATTTAAATGTACTGAATACATTAACTTTATTAAAATCAAACTGAAAATTTCTTTCAAACTAAAAATTTTCAGAATACACTTGTGTAAAAGGAATATCATGTCCTCATAAGCAGAACATGGGTTTGTGACTCAATAGTATAAAAATTCTACAATATGTAAGAATCTGGTTCCCTTTCTGTCTATAAAGAATCAAATTTCTGCCAACTAATGTGGTATGGAAGTTTGAAGACAATGTTCAGGCAACAACTGCCAAACAAAAGTAAATGGTGCTTAAGATATAATATAATTTCCTTACCCCTCAACATAATCAGTGGCTTTGCAAGTGTAAATTACACCAAAAGATTGGTTTAAAAAAATCTCTTTAATCTCATTTTTTTAAGTAACATATACACATTAATATATTGTCTCCCAAATTGTCTGGAGCATCTATACCCCTTCCTTAACTCTTGGTCATTATGCCTATTTTTGGCTCAGATGCCTTTCTCATCATCTGACAATGGTTCAAAATTACAAACCCAATTAAAAACACACCTCTCATAGTTTAAAAATGGAATTAATCTAGCTAAATTGTACTAAATGTTTATGCTAATTTTTGATAAATTTTAACAGAAATTTTGTCTTATAATTACAGGTTTATAATACAAATAAATAAAAGGAAGTTAAACATAAAAGGAAACAAAGCAATAATAATAGTTTTTCTAAAGATATTAACATTTCCAATCATTCTATATAAATCTATAATTAATGTTATCTATTAATTCTATATTCCATTTATAAAATGAAAATCCATATACATATATGGCAACATATGAATGAATTCTAACTAATCTAATATCTATAACATGTGAATGAATTCTAACTAATCTAATATCTATAATATATGAATGAGTTCTAACTTTATAACTACTTATGCCTAATAATAAGAAATGTTATCAGGCACAATGGGAATTAAATGTTTGCTTACAAGCATTTAATTTCACATCAATTAAAAATACAGAAAATTTACTATGTATAAGAGTCTTGTGTATATTAAATCAATTATGGCTAAAAAAAAACTTCCATTAATTTGGTTCAAAATTTTGTAGAAGAGCTAATGTCCTTTTAAATTGTTTTAAGCAGAACTGAAATCAAATTTCATTTGTAAAAAAAATTCTCATTTATTATTCACAGTTTCATGAAGATAAAAAAAAATGAACCTGCAAAGGTCAAATTAAAATATTCAAATTAATAAAAATAGTTAAAAATCTACTTTTTATTAATATTGTTTTAAATGGTACAGAAAGCAAATTCCATTGAAAGGTAGAATGTATAAGGCTTATACCTACCTAAAGTTTTCAACATAAGAGTTGAAAATAAACACAACATTAGAGGTGTCAAATATTGCAGAGTTACAACACACAAATAATAGAAAACTCTTGCTACCTACAATAAAGAAAGAAAAAATCAGGTAAAGCTAATTTATGTACAGAAAATATTTATTTAAGGAAGGAGAGGGGTAAAAATTTAGATTTATACCAATAAAAATTAAATTTTTCCCCTTTCTAGACAACTTTAAATGGGAAAAGAAGATTTATTGATTGATGGTTTATATTAGCAAATAAACAACCAAAAACGTTTTGTTCCATCAAAACTATTATTGATTGTTGGCAGAATTAACTCTACAGAAACTAGATAATGTTCTCATTTAAATGATGATTAGTAATACCAAAATCACCCATAATTTTTTCTTGAGAAGCATTTATTTCTCTCAGTCCATGTCCTATAACTTTTTAGTATTTTCTGTAGGATTATTTTCATTTCGGTTATTAACAATCATTTGGTTTTGAGATTCCAATGATCCTTGTCAATCTTCTTCATAGATCCTCTTGTCTTTTTAGATTTTCACAATATATTGGTTTTTATTTAATTTAAATTTACCCACATTTTTAAATCCCCAAAAAATGGACATATAAATGTATATATTTAAAGAGAGACAGAAGCAACACTTTTTACAGTTTGTCTTAAAAAAAAACATAAATGTCTCTTCAGATATGTAGAATTTTTTTTTAACTACAATTTATGATAAACAGCAGAAAAAAACTCATGAAAGGCAAGGTTAAAATACATGTAAAGAAATTACTGTCAATTTTCCCCATGAAAATAATTTCTAATCCTATACTTTTAAATTCTTTTTTATTATTAATTAATCATCTTTTTATTTATTTTCAAATTCAGGGCACATGAAAAAAAAAAAACATTTAGCAGTAAAAAAAAGCATTAAAAACTCAACTTTAGTATTTTTTTCAGGAACTATCTTTTCTATTAAATCATATGATAGAAGAAAAAAAAATATATGCATGATTTTTGTGCATATTTAAAAGAAGGATTCAGACTTGGAAAAATTACAAAAATCACTTTTACATAATATGAGGAAATGAACATTGTTCCTCTTGCATTCCTTCTGAGAGTTAAAGGCACTTTGTTAATAATTACTAATGTGCTTAAATATTACATATAAATGCTAATAAAGTAATAATGATTAAATGCATACACATCCAAAAATTTAGGGTACTGGAATTCTGCCATGCCTCTATATGAGTAATTGCAATGTTAAATATTTTATTCTGATTAAATTAAGGTTCTATTAATAAACTTTAAAACAACACATAACAAAAGCATTTAGAATAATATTTATAAAAAAGGAAGTATCAAAATTTTAATATATTTAAAAACTAGATATATAATTAATTAATCAGCACTGAAGAGTGAATTTGCATTAAAATTTTTTCATAGTGTAACATTTCCTTCCTCCCCCTAATGATAAAAAAAGTGTTCGATGAATCAATCAATCAGATTCAAAACCAGCACCTCAAAAGCAGGGAGGGGAAGGCTTAAAGACACCATAAATGACATTTTTTATATTTACATAGGGACCATTTATTTTTTAATGGTATGAATGCATTTTTTAAAGCAAAGTATCACATAATTTGAGATTAATTTAGTACAAACTTTTCATTAATAACTAGTTAATATTTAATATCTTAAAATATGGTAAAGCTTTATTCCATTTAAAATTGTTCAATAAAAGAAATTGTAACAATTAATTATGAAAGTGGAGTATGCCTATCTTCTACAGACATAGGTGGCAGAGGTCATATAAATAATACATATGTTTTATTTCATAAATCGAGACAACCTTATTTTATTTTCTTCAAAAATATATCATTTATATTAATATCAAATAGCGAAACAGATAAGAAGAACTAATAAATTAATATTATTTTACAAATGTTGAAACACAAAATAATAGTAATATCTTGTGTTAAGTTCAGCAATATATAAATATAATTAATATTCAAACTTAAAAAAGTACTACTCTTGTTTTATTTCTTGCCATTATTTATAAACAAACTGATTCAAAGCACATAAATATATATTATTTTAGTTAAGTTAGCCTAAAAGAAATTTATATAATCAAATTGAATATTCATAAACTAATAAAAATATTGTTAAATTTGACATAATTTATATTTTTAATTGAATAATATGTTATTCTTTTAAGTTTCTGAAAACATGAGAAGAAAAAAAAGACTTGCACCATTTTCAAAACAAATAGTCCCTATGAAGTTTATAGGACATGAACATAACATGAGATTTATAGGACATAGAATAAAACAAATTTTCTATTATATATTGTCATTTTCCTAACCACTGCTAGTAGATATAAGGAATTTACAGAAAAAGTGTTTGGATGTAACTTGTGCAACAAACAGAACACATAAAGAAATATAACAGTAGATTGTACAAAATAACTGTTAAATTATTTGTTATGATGAAATAAATTCTCTGTATCAGCTGGTCTTGATTTTTGTTACTGCTTTTAAGGCATAGTGACATATGCATGAGGAATTCACAATTAATATATCCTGGAAAAAACGTTACAATATGAGGAAATTTACAGTGGAAGACACAATTTTCTGTACTAATTAGTTGATTTCATATTTAATTTCAAAATGTAACAATTATTTTTGGCACACATTGTAAACTTAATATGAAATTGTCAATAGCAATTGAAGAGTCACTCAAAAATACACGGGTGCACTTCATCCTTAGTTCTTATTTTTATATCTTTAGAATAATTGCACGTGTTGACTAAAATCAGAAAATTTACATTTAAAACAGAGTTTTAAACAAAACATCAATCATTTGAGTAAAAACCAAATTTTGTCTAAACATATTAATTATTTTACATCACTCATATTCATTATTATTTAATTAGGGAAAATAATACATTTCTTTATACTATACATTTCTCTTTACTATTGGATTTAATTGTCATAATGTATAAACAGTATCAGAGAGAAATATCAATGAGTTACATAAGGAAACAAACTTTTAAAAATTATCTCACCATTTTTTGAAGTTCTATATTACTGATGCGACCAGCTTCTTTCTTTAAATTCCTTATTTTTTCAGGTGCCAGATTTAAATAAGACTGCAAATAATGAGGCATAAGGAAAAATCTTATTGCCAACACCACTATAATTAAAACTAAACGTGTTGTATCAAATGCATCAGGTGTCATCCTGTGAAAAAGAAAAAAGAACAATTAAGTTTGCCCGATCTGCACAAATCATATTTTCAAGTTTCAATAAAAAGATTAATAATTTTTCATTTTCTGTAGAAAGTATTATATTTTAATTAGTTTTAAATTATGCAACAAATGAACCCACATAGTAAACAAATATAAAAATGTTTTATTAATATTAAAAGTGTGAGTAAAATAATGTTTTAAATAGAATTACATTTGACTAAATATATTTCATAAAAGAATAAATTATAATGCAATATCTCAAACTAAACATTTAATCCAAGTATTCTTCAAATACTATTAAAATGAAATATTTGCCAGCAAACAGTCAGTTTCATTCAACTTTTAGATCCCATACACATTTTTGAAGTTTATGATGGCAGATATGAAATGGGTGAGTGAGTAATAAATTCTCTCAGATTAATAATGCAAGAAACGAATATAAACAATATTTATTTTTATTGAATTAGTAATACTTAACTGATAATATAGCAATAATAACATAAAACTTAATCAATACTATTTAATTTATCTTAGTTTAATTTCACTAAATTTATCTTTATCATTAGTGTAAGTTAAGTTCCAATATTACATTAATACAAAATCAAAAGATGAATATGAGTAAAGATCTGTGTAAAAATATAAAAATGAAGGAGTTTATTGTTATCTGGAGTTAGAATACTCCAAGAAACAAAAGAAAATATAATTCTATACATTGCAATAAGTTATTACAATAATTCATGACCTATTTTTAAAACTTGCAAATTCATTTTACTATTATTATTCTCTGTGCTAAGGATGCTCTTGCATGGTCTTGGGAATACAAGAGAAATCTGACTTAGATTTCTTAATATTGGGACAATTTTTTATCTATACTTTATGTTACTTGATACAGTGCGTCTTCTGAGAGGATGAAACATATGCCTGATTAACTTGACTTTATGAATGCTTTTGTTTTAAACATGGATATCTTGATTAAACATGAAACAATAATTATAAATAATTATGAAAACAATACATCAGAAATACCAAGATCTAGACATTCATAAAATGGAAGTGAATTTTAACAGGACACAAAAAGTGCAATCAGTAACTCACAAAGTATTAGGTATGCCTGGCCATGTCATTTCTGTGAAGTAATGTCTGCTAATAGGTTTCACCCACATTAGCAGAACAAATACAGGTGAGATGAAGCTGATATGAAGAAGAGTTCTACAGAAGGAAAAAAAAAATGAAAAGGAGAAAATTAATTACATTTTCTAAACACTACTAAAAGAAAAAGATTTAAAAATTCATACAACAGAATTGACATTCAAAACTTTTAAGCCCTTTTAAAACACATTTAAAGAATAAAATCTCACATTTTATACAGAAATACAATCAAAGCTCTAGGAACACATACAAGTTATTCATTAATAATATTTATTCACATAGTTAAAAAAAAATCCTAATTCCAAAAATCCAATATTTGAAATAAAACTTGTTACTAAAACTATTTCATTTGATAAAATGACTGGTTTTTATATATTTGTGTTAAATCATTGCTTATAGTGCACAGAACTATATAACAAAAATTCAATTTGATGAAATCCACTACTCGATATATCTTCTTATTGCCAACAATTGCAGAATTACCAAAGTCAAAAGATAATTGCTATTGTAAGCAATACAATAAAATGATAATAGTTAATAACTCATTTTAAAAAAAAATTTCATTTTTGCCATGGAATTCATAAATTTTAAAATTTATTTTCAAATCACCATAAGTTGTGTTTGATATATTTACTATACGTCATTAATTTTAGCAGCTGTTTTGCTATTTGACATTGATGGCTTGGCATCCATTGCAATATGAAGAAGTATTAACTAAAAACTTCAATCAACTGAAATTTTAATTTTGCATTGTGAGCAGGCAACGTATCGTTATAAAAATTCATGATATTTGTACATCAGCTTTTATAAATATTCCATGCTAAAAAAATAAGATAAGCTATTTTTCTGTTCAAAATTTATTTTAGGCATTGTTGAGGTAAGCTGAAGATGATGTTGGGTTTTCATTTGAAGTAGCTTATATCATCATTCTTGTTTAGCAAAAAAGTAGGTTATATATATATATATATATATATATATATATATATTCTTTAAAATACCAAGCATGTATGATAAGAATGTGAGAGCTTGATAATTGTCCAAAGGGTTGCCAATTGCAATTGCCATGATTGGGCACTAATAAATGAAGTGTTGTTAAGAAAACATTTTTTTTTATAAACTAAAATTAAAATATAGGATTACATTTTTTAAATTGATGGTAAATGATCTTGTTCAGAAGAGTTGCAATGTTTTTTCATCACAGAAATAATATCTCTAAAAATTTCAGAATAGGTGGGTGTATCTATTATGTAACACAAACAACCCTTGAAAAAAATTAGAGGAATAAAAATTTTCAGAAAACTTCATTTTCTATTAAAAATATTAACTTAAAATTTGGATACTATAGCAAAATCGGCATAAATGAACATGCCTAGTTTTTTCAGATAGAATGTGAAGTTACAACACTTATTGTGCTAATTAAATAAAACAAAAACTTACTTCAAAAATGGTCTTTCAGCACAGTATTTTAAAGCATCCTTGTGCATTCTGGCTAATCGCAAGCCTGGAAACGTAAAAAAGGATCCAACAAAACCACACCATAGAGCCAAGCAAAGTTTGAACATCAATTTAGATGCAGGTCCACTTTAAAAAAATATATATATATTATAAAAAAAGATCAAAACACTGGAATATATATAAAAAAAAGGGAGGTCAATGTAGAATATCTCTTGAAAGTGAATTTGATTACCAATTTGTTTTCCTATTGCTATTTTAGTATGAATGCTTTAATTTTTCAAAATGCAAGAGCTATATATATTCTCATTTTTTTTTATCGATCTGATGAGAAGCATCATTATACAGTTCATCTTTCCTCATCTTAATACTATAAAAGTAAAATTTCACTGTTATTTTAAAGCATTTTAGTAATACTTCTGGCTTAAAATTATTATAAAGTGTGTTTTAGATCAGTAAATGTCTGGAGATGATGCATAATTTATTTTTCACTTAACTATGCAATGAATGGACACTTATAAATTTCTGCTAAAGCTTTTCAAATTTATCTTCAAAGTAATTTTCATTTATGTAAATTTTTAAAGGTATATGTTATCTTTATTATAATATAGTTTACATAGGTTTCCCCAAATAACATATAACATAGAAAAAAAATCACTTAATATCCTGAAATAATTTAATATGTCTACAGTAAAATTTTGTAATTTTTTAAAAATCTCAATCACTATGTAGTTGCCAAAAATATTTATGACCACTTAAAGATGCCCACATGACATATAAAAAAAGCATTGAAAGAAGCCGATAAAGAAAGTAAAAGAAATATGGTCAAAAGTATTTCATTGGTAAGTATATTTAATAAATTAATTAATATAATCTTTTTGCATAAATTTTCTTAGTAATACTAGAAAATCTGGCAATCACAATACAAGCTTTCAAATTTTTTTGTGATGCCTTTAACCAATATAGACAATTCCATTTGGAATCTAAGCCTATATTTTACAAAACATTGATCAATATTAGAAAAAATTATTAAAAGAAGTTTCATTATTTTATATACCCCCATACTTAAAAACAACTGTTAGATTAGCTTTCAATTAACTTTATTCAAATCTTGAATAGTTTTCCTCTGTTAAAAAAA
The DNA here is from genome assembly GCA_026543865.1 of Argiope aurantia. Classification (NCBI taxonomy): domain Eukaryota; kingdom Metazoa; phylum Arthropoda; class Arachnida; order Araneae; family Araneidae; genus Argiope; species Argiope aurantia. Next base: position 16,843 of record JAPMOR010107026.1, read on the forward strand.
ATCATTATATCTTATATATGTTTTCTCTTTCACTTTTATATAAGAAAGAAAACTGTTTCTGTAATTTGAGAATTAAAAGGCATGAGGTACAAGCCTTGATGTGAATTTATTTATATATCATGTTTGTTACGTAGTTTATAAGTATATGAATTATTAATATGGATACTTGAATTCTAAAGTTATGGATGTATTTAATTATTCATCTATTTTAAATATAAAGATTTTCTTTTTTTTACTTTAAGAGTAAAATATTTTCTCTTAAATTCTTCATTCATTTATATGTTATTATTAATTTGCTGAAGTAGCAACCAATAAAATCATCCATGTCTATTATATAAATTTAGATGCATTTTTGAAGTCATAAATTTAATTATAAGTATTTGTTGTTATTTTTTTTTAATGTTGAAGCTTCTTTTCCCTGTATATCAACTGTTATAACATTTAGCAACCTACATTACTCATTCTCTGATTTTTCTGTTTATAAGCTATGGATTTTCTGATTGTTTATAATCTACATGCAAAATCCTAATACTAGATCAGACATCTAAAGAAGAATATATTCATCTAAGATCTAAAGTGGGGACAGAAACAAAAACACACATACAGATTTAAGGGGAGAGGACTAAACTTATCTTTTTTAAGAACTTAAACTTAATGGTCTCCATAAGGACCATTAAAAATTAGTCAGTTTTAAGAACTTTTAATGACACAATGTGTCCTAATTTTGCATTTAATTAAATTTAAACAGGAAAAATATCGGATCTTAAAAATTGTTTTAAAATAAAATAACTTATTAAATGATAAAGAAGAACAGAATTTTTTTCAACTAAAAAGTAATTTCAATGGAGGAAAAAAAAAAAGAAAAAAAAAAGACAGTTATATATCTTTTAAAACTACTCTATTAACTGTTAAAAAATTGATGATTCAAAAGTTGAAATAAAGGAAATAAAAATATAAAATTCATCTACAAAATGCAATTTCAGAAAAAGGGGAACAAAAAATGAAAGCAGATTTTATTGTAAACAAGATTCTGTAATTATCAGTCCTCAATAATTATAAAAAAATGCTACATCTCTTTCATTAATTCTTTCAAATCCTATCATTGATTTAATGTATTTCATCTCATATCTAATTTACAAACATAATCAATTACACATTAATGGATGACAAAAATGTTAATTAACATAAATAAAAGTGCCTGCCATTAACAGTAAATTTTCTAATATTACAATCATATTATTTGACAGATATAGGTTTAAAAAAATAAACAATAAGATTAAAACTTATCTCTATAAAAAACAGAGAAAATTAAAACTATTTATAAAATAAAACATTAATCAAGCTCCCATTCAAGAAATATGTGATGTACACAATATGTATAACAATCTTGTATCAATCAATTTAACTGTATCTTACTCTAGATTTCTTATAAGTTTAGATTCTCAACTTAATTGTTTAGCTTCTCATTTGTGTAATGTTCCATGTATATTTTTGCAGAAACCAAATATCAACACTTCCAGGATACATGCATTTAAAACTATAAAATTCTTCAGTTCTTTCTAAAGTGTAATGGTTTCACTTCACAACTATAAAAAAGATGCAAATTTGTCATAAATTCTTTGTGGTGAAGAATTTGTAGTCAGTATTTCCTGATGACTGTGTTAAATAATTTTAGTGTTTTGTACAAAAAGATTACCATTACTGAAAAGAACAAAGAATTTAAAACTAGTATCGGAAACAGACAATTATGTAAATGATTATTTCTATAGTCAAAATGAAAATAAAACTCATCATATTGGGGAATGGGGAGTACAGATGTTAAATTCTTTGAAATTTAAAAATATATATATTGAAAGGAAAAGAACATTACCTGGAGTCTAAGCCTTGATCCATTAAAAATGAATGAGCACTTGCATTGAAACTAGAATATGCTACGGGAAAAATATATATTTATAAATTAATAGTTATCTATCAACAATGGACAAACAATAAACATGCAAAAAAATGTATTGTAAAGATAATTAGCATAGGAAAATTTTAATAAATGTAGACTAAATTGAAGTTTTGGTAATCGATTTGTGATCCTAAAGCACATCATTGTAACTGAAAAAGCATTTAAAAATGAATCATAAACCACAAATAGTCATAATTATAAGGTACGCAATGGGCAAAAATCATTCAAAATAAGAATAAGATGCTTTAAGAACAACTCTGTAAAATACAAAGAGAAAATAACAGTTTTCATATAAGAATGATGCAGAATGAAGGAAAAGTTAGCTTTATCACTGACTGTATATTTTACTCTTTTTTCTTTTTTTTTTTTTTTTTTTTTTTTTTAAATTATAATAACAACTTGGGCAATCTGAAACTTTTAGATGATTCACAAAGGGAAGTTAAAAGGCAACTTGGTCACTCTGCTAAATTTGAAGAAAGACAAGAATTCAAAAGGGACTAAAGGTCAAAGAAAAATAGGGGTCTGAACACAATCCTACCATGGATTACTTCCACTCCATTGCTCACTGTTGTGTACTTTGAAACAGGAAAATTCTTTCACATTTAAAAAAATACAAATTTAGAAACCACAAAATGATTAATTAATCAGACTTGCAATGACAAGGCAATTCTTTGAATGATGAACATTTAAATTAAAATCTAGAGTAGATTAGATACAGTCTATTACTTTGTAAGACTAATAATATTAATGAGTGGGAATGATTTATTTTTCATCAATCCAAAAACTATAAAAGAAATTAATCATATTTAAGTATGCCTTAAGTTATTTCAATATCTAATGGCATATTAATTGAAAATAAATTTTTTTTTTGTTAAAGCAGATGTCTTTTGCAAATAAATATTTTATTAACTATAAAAAGAACTCAGTTTAGACTGACAGTTTAATATTTCTTTGCCAGTATACAAGATAAAAATTAATACATTTCCATCAATGTCACTAAGAAGGCATTTGCTAAAACAGACAAAAAAAAAAACAAAAAAAAGTTTATCATTTTTAAGAGATTGTCATATTATACAGTTTTGTAACTGAACCATATAATTTTTCAGTTTCTGAAGATTTAATAAGAAGCTGAATGAATAAGATTCCTCAGCTTGCCTGCATTAAGATTTCTGATTATACAAAATTATTTATAATAAAGAATTATATTGTAACAAAGTATATTTATGGTCAGTTCAATAAGCATGTGTGAGAAATATATTAACTGTATAAGCATGATTGTGTATCAAAAATTTATTACATATTTCTAATTTGTTTCCATACAAAACAGCCATATGTAACAATATTCTAACTTAGTAACCTACTGCAGGCTCAGAGAAATTTGCAATTATTTAATTGTAATTTTAATAAATTTAATGAATCATAATTATCTTATACAACTAAACTAATTGAATAGCTACAAAAAGATGGCAGGAGGCTTGAAAATAGTTCATTCACGCATTTTTAATAATTTCTTATTGTGTGAATAATGTCTTAAGAAGTTGAAAATTTTCTTTATAAAATGCCGAATTGTGAAATTCTGGTTGTTTTTTCAAAAGTTTTTTAATTTTTAATTCCTACAATAGATGATAAAGTTGATTTGGAAACATAACTGCTTTGATGGCATTTTTAAAGAAATTAGAACACAGGATTCTGAAAAATTCAAAATACAATTTAATAAATATGTCAATAAAAACAGAATTCAGGTGAACTATTAAACAAATACGATGTCTGAAATATAATTTTACTTTTTAAAAAAATTATTAAAAAAGAACTATTATTAAAAGGGATAAAATTTTCATTGTCTTTTTATTCCAATAATAAAAGTATCAGCATCTTTATTTTAAGATAAAGGGAACCATATGACAACTAACTGATACGGGTACTCTCCTTTCAACATGGCTTTAGTATAGCAAATAACACTAATTAAATGGGGTTTTTTTCATTAAAATTTTAGACTGCATACATTCAAAATCTATAATTTATGATTTACAAAGAGCTTTATGATTATGATATGATGAGGTGTTCATTTTTCAATGCTTCATAGAACAAAGTTGGAAAATTTTAACTGATTTGAAGTGTTGAATGTCACTAATGCTGTACATACTGAAATGCTCTACAAATGTAATGTAAAAATGTTAAATGGAAAAATGGTACTTTCTTTTTTATATGTAAACAAAAGTGTATAGTTTTGTTTTTTATTTAATGCTTTTTTAAATGTAAAGATATTTTTCAAACAACTTGCATTATATATTTCATATTCAGTCTAATCGGATGAATTATTTAAATCCTTGAACAAAATGACAATCCAATTTGTGCAAATGAGCAAATTGACAATGATGAGCTGCATTTGCCAGAAATTATACAAAAATGGATTTTTAATAAAAAGTTTTATTCATGAAAAAAATTAAATAAAAATTAAATTTAAGTAATTTCTAATTCCTCCTCCTAAAACTAAGAAAATTAAATTGTCTGCCTGAATAGTGCTGATCGAGAATAAATTTGAGGGGATAAATAAAACTTAAGCTATAATGTCTTGTGATCATAACAATTATTGTATTGCATCACAAGGACATGTACCACATTTATGAGAATTAAGTTGCCAAAATAGTTAACACTAGCAATGACGATTTTACTAGACAATTTCATTATAGGATCAGCAAAACTTTATAAATAGGGATGATAATTGATTTGGAGGACCAACCATTAACCAACACATACCATTTCATGAGCCATCAAGGTAGGCATTCATTTATATGACATTTAACAGTAATAAAACTTAATACTTATTACTTGAGGTGTCATGTGAAAGAAAACACTTTGCATTTACATTGTAAAAGGTCAGAAACATACCTGGTTCCAATCCAAATTCTAAAAATTCTTCATCCGCAATGAGGACAACCATAGCAATAAAGAAAAATAGAAAACCAGCAGTTAAACATAAAGATCGCTCCCCAACAGCCTCTTCACCTCGGAAATACAGAGCAGTCAGTGACAGCAAAATTTTTCTAATTAAAGTTAAGTCATTAATTTACAAATGGTGAAAAATTTTTAATTTTGTTGAAAAATCAGAAAAATAATTAGATATAGAAACAATTTAAAAAAATCACAGGTATTAAAAAGCTTACATATACAATTACAAATATATTTTGAAAAATCTGAACTAATATGGAATAAATATCTGCATTCAAAACACTAATACTATGCACATACATGAATATTTTAAATCAATCACATTAAAAAAAATCAATTTTGAAAAAAAAAAACTTATGAGAAACTAGTGTTTTATGACTGCCTTCATCTATCTGTACTTATATAAAGCTCAATGTGTGTGTGTGTGTGTGTGTTGGTGCTCTACAAGCCAGACTGTTTGACCTACAGCTACCAAATTTGGTACATGTATACCTTGGAGGTTGGGAATGTGCACTTGGGGGTCAGTTTTTTTTAAATTTTTAATTAGAATTTTAATTATTAATTAAAAATTACTTTCCCGCCAAAAAAATCCTTTAATTATCTCTGCTGCCAAATGAGTAGGGCTTGTTTTTTTCTCCACTCTAATGAGACTAGGGTTAACTTTTTTTGGCTGCTTATTTCAAGCGATTCTTTTTATTTTCTTAATGTTTGATGCATTTAAAATGTAACATTGTTAATTAATCGATCTTTCAGATTCATTCTGTTTTTGAATTAAAATAAAACAGAATAAAGGAAATTAAAAATTACTAATCTGCATAGTGTTACCCCAGCTGGTGTATAAAAATTCACGCATTTACGTTACTGTAACTGGCATTGAAAATTCGCACATGCACATTGTGTTCTGATTGTTGACAATTATTAACAACGGATGTGGACTGGATTTAAATTATTTTTAGGTTAGTTGCATGCTTTCGTAATTGCATTTATTTTAGTTACATATTTTTTGTATATGCTTATAGTTTTAAGTACATCGTTTTTTAAGTAGTTTTTTTAACCTATTTTCAACCGATTATTTTAAAGGATTCATTTTATTTCCTTAGTGTTTAATGCATTCCAAATTAAACATTGTTAATTAATCGATCTGCTCATGATGAATCTGAGAAAATTTTGTTGACAAATTCTTGAGATATTACATAAATTAAGAAAGATATTCTTTAGTACCCATAAAGTTTAAATGCTCAGTGACTCTGTTTTCAGTAATCATATTAGAAAAAAATACTTTGTTTCAGTAAAAAGTATTATTATATTAATTTCAGATTAATCCTTTCCACTTTAATTTAAAGTATAAATTCTACGGGAGCAAATTAGAGAGATACATATTACTATATGACTGAAGGCCTTTATAATATTATGAGTGAATTAATTATATGACTGTCAAAATTTGAAGTTTTAAAATATTTTGATGAAGAAGCTATTAAAGCAGGAATTGCATAAAATATTTAATTATTAAAATTTTAACGAACATTAAGATTGGCAAACCGGCTGGTCAGCAAAAGCGCCTAGTTTTTAATAATTATTTTGATACATATAATAGCATTTGTGTTTTTACATAACTTTTAACAAGGTAATGTAATTTTGAAACAAAAATTATTCACAATAGAATACCACAATATCACACAACACTTTTCCCCAATATTTTAAAATAATTGCCGTGATTAATTTGCTTTTAGATTGGGAATTGTTGGGTTTGCATCAGTAACAAAGGAAAGTTCAGCTTGATCAGTAAGATATTTTGGTGTGAACAGTGGTAGTAACAAAAAAAGGAGCTTCAAAAGTCATATAAAATATATATGAAAAGGATACGCTGCGAAGCCAACAACTAGCACACACCAGAGAATACTGAGATTAACTTCTTCTTTAGCTGGTATAAGAAAATAATAGACTTCTGTTACAACATAAACGATCAATGCACATAAAGAAAAATCCAACAACCACTGGTATTCTGAATAATAATGAAGCTGGATCATGTCATTTGGTTGCACTGGAGCAACATCTAATTGAAGATCTATATTTTTAGGAACCATAAATTCTGAATCTCCAGCATCTTCTTTTCTAAATGGGAGAAAAAGGTGCAAAAATTCAAAAGGAAACATCCCAACATGATAATATATTAATATATTTATTTTTATGGCAATTCTAAAATTCACACTTAAATATATAGCAATGACAATGTGCACTCGATAAATGTAATATATTAATAAGTAAAGTTTATGCTGTTGCAACTTTCATGAATATAAATAAAGTAAATAAAATATGTTTTGTAAAATAAAAATATTTTTGAAAATTTATATAGATTAGTGAAGGAAAAAAATAAAGAAACATATTTGGAAAAATTGAAAATCATATTTAAATAATTTTTAATAAAATAATATAAAAATGGTATCTGTGCAATAATAAACTCTGAAATTATTGAGTAACAATATTTAAAGTTCGAATAATAATTATAGAAATCCTTTTCTCAGCCAGCATTTACTACCAATGGAGTAACAAAGTAAAAATTTCGTAATTTGAGATTAAATGCTAAACATCTCCCCCCCCCATCATAGTTGTATCACACATAAACATTTTTCTTTTACAAAAAAAAAAAAATGCATATGAATATTCATTAATTGAAAACTTTGGTATTAAGAGAATTTTTCTTTCTACATCTTAAATCATGTAGATATTGTAACAGGAATATTATCTCAATTCTACTTTCCTATGTATTAACATAAAATCATGGATTCTGATAATTTTGTCTTATTAGAAAGCAACAAGTTGCAAGCAATACATGGAGTGACCAAAAGGAGAAGAAATTTTTAGCACAAGATAAAAAAACATTCCAAATTTTATGTTTTTTTTTTTTTTTTTGACAAATGCAATTATATTTACAATTCACAATGGGACATGTTTGTGTGTAGTTTGTTGCTTTTCATGAGATAACAAAATCAAATCAGCAAATTAAAGTATATATTATTTTGTGCTTATTGAGTTTTCCCATTATTTCTTAAATTTAATTATGCAAATATTAATCAATACAAACATCTACATTATTATATAATTGTTTTTCCTCAATTCTATTTATACAGAACTAATTGTAAACAATTAAATTGCAATTGTAAAACATTGCTTTACACATAAAACTAAAAACTTTGCTCACTTGTTTGACCAGAAAACTGATTTTAGGAACTAAGAAATAATTAATTCAGAACATGTGGCTATTGAAAATCTCACTTTTGTTATTTGACAGGATTGAAAAATATATATTTAATTATAACTGCAATGTATGCAAAATATATTTTTCAACATTTATTTTTAAAATAAGGCATTTTAATATTGAACATCTTGAACTTGAATGAAAATTACCTGACAAAATTTTTTCCAAAATCAGATTTAAGAGAAATATTAAAAGTATCATTTAAAAAGAAGTAACTTTCAAATTTCTAAATAATAAATCTTGGGAAGAATAAAACGTATTTTTTTTCTTAGTTAAAATTTTTAAAAGAAACCAGAATTACAATGATTGTGAAACTAAATTGAAAAGAAAAAACTGTAATTAGAAAGCAAAACAAAAAAGTTAATTTCATTATCACATTATAAGAATGATACATCTGGGGATAATTCAAAACTCTTCATTATACAAAGTTTATCAAGTGTATTAAAACATGCTTCATTCAATGAGCTTTTTTAGAAACATATTTCAGAAGTAATTTAATATCTGCTATGGACTTAATGTATCACAGAGAACCTTGATAATCATAGCTTTAATAATACAAAAAGATAATGTGCTTAAAAAGTTTGATGAAATAATGAAATCCATAACAAATATGAAAAATAATATAGAAAATAAAAAAAAATCACAAAATCTGATAAAAATGTCTAGTTTTGATGTAAAGACCATATTTCATTAGCCTAACTCAGTGGTTTTGTTATGTTGTCACACAGAAAAAATAACTACAAAAATAATTTTTTCAGATTCAAGAAAGCCTGTAACATGCAAATTCATCACAATCTAAGAAAACAGTTTTGGTGATTGCAGAACTTTTTAGACATACACTTCATATAAGAGAAAGAAAAAAAATAATAACATTCTATAAAAAAGGAATATTCAAAAATAACAATAGCATAACTGACATACCTATTTTTCCCTTTTTTCCCTTTGGGTTTTTCAGGATTTCGCTGCAAGCCAGCAACTGAAAGCAATTCTTCATCAGTAGGATGAAGGTATCGAGTAAGCCTGTAATTATATATAATGTTTTTAAGCTGATTTATGATTGAAAAATCCTAATTTATAGACTGAAAAATAAAATACAAAAGGTACTATTAGGGATACTCAGCTTTATTAATTTATTCATGGTTATTATTTTCGACATAGTTTTCAAGACAATATAAGGAACCAACAAAAATATAATTATACCAAAACCACAATAACTACTTTTAAGAAAGTGGTGGCAATTCTTGGGCAGAGTAAAATAAAGAGTTCATAAAAAGATTCCCCAACATTTTTAGCAGAAAGAAATTATACATTTTTTATTTCATTTAGTAGCCTAAAACTAGGAATTATATATGTATAAAAATAAATATAGTGTCCGGAAAATTGAAATGAGTGGTCACTGCTGACTAATTTTAAATGTTTATAAATATATGAAAATGAAATACCTAAAAGAGGAAATCCTTCAAAATTTTCTGTCCAACTTTAGGCCCAAAATTGTTTTTGTAACTTTTTGTGGGATTGTAAATCTCTTTCATTCCAAAGGCGGACAGTACATTATTTACAAGGCTCTGACTTCCAGATTACCTAAGGATAGGTATGGAATTTTAACACAGTCGCTGCCACCAAAATTTATATATCTATCCTCAGAAGCCGACATTTCTAAGTTATCCACAGCGACATCACTATCTCCTTCCGATTCGCTCGTAGAATCCCAACCATAATCTTCATCGTCTACGCTGTCATAATCAGAAAGATCACTCTTTTCTAGTAATTTTAATATTTCGGCATCAGTCAATTTTTTATTTACTTTCCTTTTCATGGGCTGTGAAGATCATGCAATACTTGTACTGTCTGCCATTTTTAAAAATGCACATAAAAAAATGTAAACACAAAATTTAAAAACCAAGCACTCAAAATATAAAAATGCTTCACTAACGTGCCTCAAAAACCTCATCGTTCAACCTCCAAATCCGAACTAAAAATAAAGCAGTTTACTTATCATACTTGATTGTCGTCCCAGAGCGTCGCCGGCATGGGAGGTAGCGCCATGCTGACGCGCCAGTGTTAAAAGACGGCCTTGTGCTTCATAGTGACCATAGGTCAGAATATTTTTATTAAAATAATAATTCAATATTACTAAGCCTAAGCAATTTAACACAGTATTTTTTAATTTATATATGCATAAACACACATATAATGATATCTCTTAATTTGATTTAAATCATGATTTTCCTAATTTTTATTTTATATTAATCCATGTTACTTTCTTCTACAGTTCTCTCTTATTCCTTAATCTAAATCCCACTTTTTGTATTTAATTATTTCCAATATTCACTCTAATAAAATGTTGATTCTTAGGCCACAAGTGAAGAGATAAAAATCTTTACACATCTGGCAATCTTTCAAAGATACCTAAGATTCCCTTTCCTAAATGGATACATGTCAAAGAAATCCCAATCAGAATCTCTTAGTAAAATCACTAAATGGATAAATTTCTGTCCTTTGTGCTCTTCTGTGAACACATGATTCTGCCTTTCGTCCTCATGCACAAATTACTGCCTCCCATGGGAAAATAAATCATTAAAAAACTTAATTCCAAAATTGTTACCTCATCGGCCATGATTCTATCAAAATTATGCTGTGTGTGTGTTTTGAAAGAATTGAAGGGTTTGCTGCAAAAAGGATGTAGCTTCAACTTAGGGGAATTTGGAGTTACAAGCACAATCATGTGGTAAAAAAAAAAATAATAATAATAAAAAGACCCTTGTTCATTTGGGGCTAGAAAGATGTAGCTCCAGATGTTAGTTCTCATGCTACTCAAGCGATGGAGGTGCCTGTCTCATTAGTTTGTTGCAATATAGAAGTAGTTGCTGGAGATACCACCTCCTCTCCCCACTGATCCTGCCTTCAGAAATATTGAAAAACATACAAGGAAAGTAGAAAGAGTTTTTCTACCATGTGGTATCTTAGAGAAGACAAGTTAAAAGTTTGTTGGTACTAAAGTTACCTAAGGAATGATTTTCAACTTTGTTGAACTATTAAAAGGTTTCTTCCTGATAACTCCTTACATCACTTCTAATGGTAACAAAAGTATTTTATAAAATATGGAGTTTCTCCTTATGAAAAATTCAAAACTAATACAAGGAACATATTATGTAGAGAGAGAGTTTTGGACTGCTCTGTAACAAGTCGGTAAGAATATTCAACATTCAAAACATTACTCCATTAATGTTAAACAAGATTCAGTCATCTTACTGCCACTCCCTTCCACTTACAAGTGCAAAATGTAAGGATGTAATGGAATTAGCTTGCAAATACGTCCCACAAAATGATATGCAATTCTACAATGGCCTACAACCCGAAGACACAGCAGATTAGCTCAACTTACAGAAGGGGAGTGTGATAAATAATAGGAATATATTTTTTTGTTTTTAAAGCCAAGTTGTATGTATATTTTGTAAGTTTACTTTAAATAAAATAATACTATAGTAAAACATACTTTTATTGTGAAATATTTTTTACAGATGTAGACAAACTATTTATTTGGTTGCAAGAAAGAGGTAACTCCAACATTCCAACATATGCCATGTCATCTTTAAAATATATTTTCTCTCCAAATTCAGAGACGGGGATTGAAAAAATTGTTCTAAAAATGATTTTCTACAATTTCAAAAGTCAATGGTCAACTTTCAAAATAAATAAATAAAATAATGTAATTTCAAAAAGAAAAAGAAAATTTCACTTGATTCTTAAAAAGCATTAATTTGTAGATTACCAAGTGTAACAATCCTTGGAAATTGTACTCAGATATTAATAACTGTGACAAAATATAAAAATTAATTTTTTATCATTTTTTCTGAAATTTTCAGTAAAGTAAAATAAAAGTCAAAGAATTTTTTAAGCATTTTTAATGAATACAGGAATTCTCAATATTTACAAAATCCGACATTCATAATAATTATAAAATAACATGAAAGGAAGACATTATCATATATTATTAAATTATTTAAAAATATGAATTAAAATATAATATACTATTTAATTACATAATAAAGATTAACAAAAACCAAGCCTAAATTTAAAATAAACAATAAAAAACTGATTTAAATCTAAGTGCACTATTTGTAATTTATTATAAATTTATAATTATGATGATTACCTGTATGATAACAGCCACCTAGCGACAGAAAAATGCGCTGAAATTTTCTGTAATACGCTAGCCATGACCATAGTCACAACTAACTGAACACCAAATATAGCCTAAAAAATTTTTAAAGCATGATTACACAGAATTTTTTTTATAATGCCAAAAGTTATTGAATAGCCAAGCAAAGATACATATATATAGAGAATGTATAAAAAAGTGGAACAAGCATTTATTTCCTCAAATATAGCACCTAGATGTACCAATACAAACATACCATTTACAAAGTTACCAATTGTCTTTATTTTATAAAATAAAGGCATCTGTATAGATAAATTTTGAATTCTGAAGCAACTGATAATAAAAGGTTTTAAGAATTTATTTCTTCATATAGTCTCCACAGTGTTAATTACAAAGTATTATACTTATATATGTACATAAAAAGTATCACACTTTTATATATTTAATTAACAAAAATATTAAAAGACAAATTTGTTGACTTAAACCACTTTTTCACACCCCTGATTATTGTTTGAATGAGCTTCTTGTTCTATTTCCCAGGATTGGTAAGGAAATGATAAGGCATTTATTAATTTGTACTAAAATAAAAAATAAAAAATTATTCCATAATAGATGCATTAATTCATATACTACCAAAAAATGAGATTTTAAAAATATTGCATCATACATTCATAAAAGAATTGTCACTGACGATTTACTTCACATCATTTTAAAAGTGATAGTTAAGGGGTCTGATGCTTTTCTTTAAAATTATTGCAATATGGGTCAGACTAAATTATATTTTTGCAGGCAGGAATGATTCGATTCAGTTGACACAGGGTTCAGTTGATCCGACTGATTGTCAATCACGATCTGATTATAGATGTCCATGCATGGCAATACTGCATGGATGCAATTTCTTTACTGTCATTTTTGGATTGTTAAAATATGTTTATACACTAGCTTCAAGTTAGTTTGAAAAATTAGCCAAAATATCAATTTTTGTTTCATTTCTAAAGACTCATCTTCCCAATTCCTACCTAGGCAAGTAAGTTTTCAATAGTTTGCAATCACTATGCTATTTCATTAATACACTGCCCACAAGCATGTATAAATTTAAAAGAAAATAATATTTGGATTCTGCAATTAGAGGCATCATTACAATTTCATACAGCATAATTTATAAACATTTTCTAATGCCCTATGTTACTAAAAATCATCGTTCTATTGGAAAGCTTAATATCACATACACAATTGCAAGCAAAAAATTTTATTTTCTTATTCAGAATTCAACTACTCTTCAGAAATACCTTAAATGTTCGAATATAAATTCTCTTCAATATAAAGCCAAAGTTGCAACTGTTTATTAATCAAAGTGAAGTACATTATGAGGAATTATTAACTATCTTTCAGTTACGATGACTGAATGACATACACTTACAGAAATATTTTCATATGGCAATTTCTTTGTCTTAAATAAATCTACATTTCTGAAATAAATGTTTCTATTGAAATTTGTGAAATTTAAATTTAAAAATGAACATATCTCTGCTAATTTTGTAACTGTATGTGCAGAGCTGAATTTAAAAGAAATATTTTACTAATTGAATTCCTTATACTAAAGGTAACCTATAAAATTTTAAATTTTTTAACTTAGTATTTTTAATTACTACAGAAGTCAGTCTTTTTATACAGTTGACCATCTTATTTAATGAAACTTTGTAACTGGAAGCCCATATTTAGAAAAAAATACTTGTTCAACTGTTTTGGTATATATTTATATATAATAAAAAAAGCAATTTGAATTTAGAATTTTGTGTATATACACTGATATATTAAATTATTTAAATTTATTTTTTAATTTCAATGAATAAAAAGTATGTTTTTTATGCAATATTTTTTTTATATATTTATTAAGTCAGAGATACAAAAATCTAGAAACTATAAATAATTTGCAGCATATTATTCTGATCTGAATTACAAAAAACATTTCAATTTATTCCAATTATTTATTTTTGAAAAAGTTTTTAATTCCAATATTCATGTAATTTGCAAAATGTTCAGAATTTTTCTACCCATTCAGATATTTTCAAGATTTAAATAGAGATTTACATCAAAACCTTTTAATGAAGATTTATATTAATCATTTAATATTTGGCAAAAAATTAAAAATAGTGAACATTTAATAGATTAGTAATATGCAAGATATTTATTCAACAAGGTTTGTGGTGTTTGTTTTTTTTAAACTAATCTTACCAAAACTGAAATAAAAAAATATAGATTTTTTTTAATGTGTTTTCAGTAATGACAAGAATCAATAACAACTATACAATATAAAATATCATTTGGCAATTAAAATGTCAAATTTGATTATTACTTTATATATAATCTGATGATATGTTATTAACACTATTCTGAACTAATGGTTATAATGTTGTTTCTAATTACAGTATGCCTTTGTCAACTTAATTTCATTTAAAAATTACCTTTATTAATTCTTTTTAATGTAAGTTCAATTCAATGTTTTTAGTATTATATTATTAAATCTATTTTGCAAAATTAAATGAAAACATATAATAGATTAATAGGCATGGTGTTTCTAATTTTAGTTCTTCAACTGATTTAACAATTAAAAAAAACATCAAATGCTTAACAAAAAAAAAAACAAAAAAAAAAAACTCTTTTAAAAAGTTAATAAATATGAGTTCAAACATTAAAAAATTGCTTCCATCCAAAAAAAACTTTAAAAATACAATAAAGAAAAGCACAAGACAACTTTCATAATATAATAAAATTTCAAAAAATATTATTTCAACTTGAGGAACTAATAATGGGCAAATGGGTAAAAAATAATAATAATAATAAATTACTGCCATTTAAATAAGAACATATCTAAAAAATTTATAAATCAAAAATTTATTTATGTAACCTGAATAGTAAAAATATATTCCATTTATACATTACTATTCTATTTATACATTAAAAATATCATAGTGCGCGAAATATACAATTTTTAAAAAAATTTATTCTACGATTTTTATAACTAATTTAATAACCCAAGGAAAAATGGTAGCAATTCCATTTTAAGTAGAAGAAGGAAAGAAAATAATTGCAGAATATTAATAATAATAATTAATTAAAAAGTATTTTTTGCATCATTAATCATAATGAATATGAAAAATGCGGCATTATAAAAATCTTACTCTATGCAATAAAAGAACATTTTTATTTTTATTGAATAAAGCTATTTTGAATTAACTAAATAATTAATTTTTGGTATTTCATTAAAACAATAATATAATTGATAATTTATTATCGATTTTTCACAGCTATTAAGAAAAGCGATATATTCAAGAAATTATACATTTAAAAATTCATATGAAATTATTGAAAAAAAAAATCGGGGAAAAGAATAAAATTTAGAACCAACATTCAATTAGAATTAAATCAGCCATGTGATACTTGAAGTGAGAATGTTTAAAAAGAATATCAAAATAGAATCAAAAGATAAATAAGAAAGTGTTAAAAGAAATAAACTCACCATTTTTTTTAACGCCTAAATTTATTCTTTCTTTAAAAATGAGCAAAACAATGGAGAATCTTAATTTAGCAATTTCAAAATATTTAGGCCATTGCAAATAAAAATAAATGAGAAAATTTGAATGAGTTCACTTCAGTTTGAATTTGTAAGAAGATAACATATTGGCTTTCATCAGCATCATCCTGAAAACTTTATTTTGTGAGAAAGTAAAAAGTACAAAACTCTCATATACGGAACACTAAAATTAAAAATATGCGCACTTTTGGCACGTCCATGGTTCATAATTTTATACGAGAGATGGATACGAATATCACCTTGTTACCGAGCATAGAAAACAGAATGAGAGAAAACAGTCTTCCATATCAGCCTCGTGTTATTAAATTTGAAGCTGCAGCTAGGGACATTTTTTTTTTATTTAGTTTGATTTGTTTGTAAGGATGGAATTTAAAAATAGATATTTTTTTTCCCTGGTGTGCTAGAATTCTAAAAATTTGTTAAAAAAAATTTCAATGAAATATTCTTTAACACTATGTTTGCGGACAATTCTTAAATACCTATCTCTACAACACGCGTCAATTAGATGTGTGAATGACAACATATATTTAAAGAAAAAAAAACCACTTAGAAGACAATATAATTTTACTTTACTTAAGTAAAAAATAAAAAATGAGATCTATTTATAGAAAAATTTTAGTACACATTATTCCAATATTATACATTTATTTCGCGCATCTTTTACAAAAATACTCAATTGTGTTTGCACACTTTCCGCAAACAATCTTTTCACATTTTTATAAGTGTTATTGCTTCCGTTTCTTTTACAATAGCCAATTTGATAATCCTTGCTTTCTTGCGAAATACTAGGAAGATTATAATCCATACTTTGATATATTTTTTTTATTTCCGTCTACAAGTTTATTGGAAAACTGAAACAGAAAATCCTTTAGAATAGTTTTGATGTAGTATGTTCTTGTATGAGATCTATGCGTTTATTGCCACTAAATCTCAAAAGTCGAAAACCAGCTTGAGAGGCCATCGAAAAGATGCTACCTTGATGGTATATTTGCTCTTACAATGTCGACTCCCAACTTTGTCTCATTGTAATATATTGTTTCCTGGGTATGCTTGTTTCTGTCTTAACACTAGGTTTCCGATCGTATCAGATTGATACACATTCGTAAATATAGATATACCCATAAAGAGTTATAATATTTTAACACGTTTGAAGAAAATAGACACCAACATATATTTATCTCGTTCAACAGATAAAAGTCAGTGCAAAAGATAAAATAGAAATGCGAACCTTGTAATTTTTCTTATAATATTTGAAATTTGTCAAAATGACGCTCTTCCGTAATCTTAGTGTGAAACAACACTTAAGTTTGCATAAAATACAATTTTTATTTTCTCATTACTATACAATATAACTATTTCACTTTATAAGATTTTTTAAATGGAGTTAAAAAACACTTATTGCAATGCAGAAAAAATTCATTAATAATGTTCATGATTGAAATTTCTTACTTCCAGCGAAAATAAAATCAAGCTTAAACGTGTTTAGAGCCGTTTCTTTTACCGTTAGTACTTTCTAAAACACAATTTCTTATGTGTATTTGTTTAAAATTTTTATTTAACTTTTTTCGTATTTGCAACAATGCAATCGAATTTTAATTAATTTTTCTAATAATGTAGAGTTCTAAAATTTGGCCTCTTTGCATATTCCTCATAACAATTTATTATTTTAATATTTTTAGACCTTGATTCTTAATTTAATTAATTTAAATTTAAAAAGTTGAATATTGTTATAAGATAATTACAAAGCGCAGAATATATTCTTACTTGCTCATATACGAACTATAGGAAACATACTGTAATTGCCAAAAAATTCAAACAAGATTCGAAATTTCGAAAAATTGCACGTTTTTATCTGAATATTCCACTAAGTTCGAAAAACAGATTTTTCGAACACACCTTTCTGATAAAAAAGAACCTAAGCAAGTTGTGCTAGATTGACGAAATTTGATATATTGCCTTTATACCAAATTTATAAACTCCTATGAAATTTTAAGTACATTCAGAGGAAGTCTGTCCGTCTGGGTGTTCGAATATAAATTAACCGCTAACTGAAGAGATCTAGACAGATAATATTTGACGCATAGGAATAGCGTTTCAAAAATAGATTTTTACCAAATTTGGAACCAAATTCATCAAGAGGTTTGATTTTTGTCGATCCTTAGTTTCTCAAGCATGCAAACCAATGACACAATAACTTAAGACCACATACCAAATTTCATTAATTTACGACTATAATTATATTTCCAAGTCAAATTTTGGTTTGAATTGGTAAGGATAGAGACACCTAACACAAATTCCCTTTTCAGGTACTGTTAACTGCATGCCAGGGATTAATCGCCAAGGATCGCACAGTAGATTCAGTAAAAATAAATTGCACCAAAAGTGCAATTATTACCAAGTCAATACTCTGCAAGGCATTCTATGGCTTATCCAATACTCACAATTTTTTTGCGCAGGGCAGGGGATAACATCTTTATTACAGAATATGCCAGAAAGTTTTGGGGAACTATTCCCACTGGCATACTATCTGCTAGTTGCAACGAGGTAATACGATTGGCAGAATTAAAGAATGCAGTTATTCTGAATGGATTGTCGATTCTAAGGCTACAAAGTTTGACATAGTCAAATCTCACTAAACAAGGTTATTTCAACGTTTTAATTAGATCTTAACTAGTCCCCTCTAATCCCAATTGAGAATTTTACCACTAACCTATAGTTCACGAGTAATTTCTTTTTATTGGTACCACTTTTGTTAAGAATCCATAGAATAGTTTAGATATGACATGTTATGGTAATGACCCACTCCAATTCCCAACTTGAAATTCTACCACTAACCTCTGGTTCGTAACTAATTTTTTTTAAGTATTGGTGCCGCTATCACCAGGCAGCCATAAAAATAGTTTAGGTGCATAATGGCATGGTAGTGAGACAGGGGTCTCCGTTTCCCAGCAGAAAAGTACGAGAGATGCAAAAGAATATTAGAGTTCAATGCTCCGTTAAGATACACTACCAATAAATAATTGGAAACTTATGATAAAAACAATTTATTCATATTCAGTTGTTGGTATAGCATACACCTGAAGCAATTATAGATCAGCACTTTAGGGTATTCTTTCCACAAATATTTGGATAGCAAGCAGGGGTATTTTCTTTCCCTTGGATCGGAGGAGATATGCAAGCCCATTCACCGATTTTGGACGGTTTCTGCACTCCTTAATTCGGCGATCCAACCTTTTCGAGAGAATTTCTATAGGATTCAACTGATCTGGCTAGTCCAATCGGTTCACCTCATTATCATACCAATCCATGGTGGACCCTTCAACATAATGAAGGCGTTCTAGCATAAGAGTAGCGCGTCTTCCCCGTCATCTGGAGGTCCCAGTTCGGGTATGGTTGTTCCGAGTTCTATCGGCGATGTGTGTGAATGTGCCTCCTTGTAAAAAAAGGGGTTGTGCAAACGAATGTGATGTATGAAGTAGCCAAGTCATACTCTTGGCCCTAGTTCGAGCTACTGAAAAAACAGACGCTCACTCGGCTTAAATCGCTTATAGATCTTGTAAAGTGCCATAAGTCACAATATGACAAGCGACATTGTCATCTTGGAAAAAACAATGATCCTACTCTTAAAATTGCGAGGAAGCACATTGTCGCTCAGAATAGTGAAATCGGCGCCGACTTTACCATAAATTGGGATCAAAGGTCCTAGTCTAACCACGTGAAATATCCCGAGATTATAATTACTCCTCCAAGCTTTACTGTAAGCACAATATTTTCTGTCGTAAGCGTTCTCCATACATATTCCAAACCCATAATGTCATCCGACTGAACCTTGATCCATTATTCCAAAGAACCCATTTCCATTAATCTAGGATACAATTCTGACGCGTCTTGCACCAGAACTGGTTGCATTTTGTATTCGAAAGCTTATGGGCGGCAATAGGCCATGGAAGCCTAGCAAGTGGGCTTCCTCGCATTTGTTATTTATTAAATAAGTAGTCGTAAATACTTATTGGAACTCCTCGAGTCTGTATGCCAGCGGTTTGGTACAGTCAACCTCTTAGTTGCGTGGCCTGCTGGCTTGAAGTGCATTCTGACAACCACCACTTACTTTACACTTCCAAACCACAAAAACTATTAATGACTTTGGAATGTTTAACTCACTATATATGCCCTTCAAGGATCAAAAATTTCAATGACATCCACCAATTACGCCTTTCTCTAAGTCAGGCAGAACTGAATTTCGTGGTTAATGCCATTGATAGATCCTACACGATATTTAAGTACAGAAGATGTGACGTCGTCATGACCGCAGATAATCTCATTTACATGAGTTTCCAAATACTTTTTGGTAGATAGTGTATAATCTGAAGTTCTGTTGTTTAAATTGCCTTCTGGATTGCGATTTGTGTTATTAAATATTTAGTATTTATTTATTATTACAATTTAGTATTTAACTCATCTTTTTTTGTTGTTGTTGATTTCAAAAATCTTTATTAAGTTCTAAAAAGTTACGAACATAATAATAGAATATTATTCTATCCTGGAGTTCTTTACCAGGGCTACAAATAATTTTTACAAATGTAGCCACATTTGAGTTCATATTGGCGTTCTCAAGTATATTCATAATCAAGGAAATTGAAAACAAAAACAAATAACTCATCAGCAATAAAAGATTTAAAAAGAAATATAGTTTATTGTGCTTATTTGTAAAACTGGAATGAAATTCTTAGAATTGAATGGAGTTATTTATCGTAACTTAATAAATAAAAAAAAATCCATATTGCAAAGGGTGACGAAATTTTAATAGTATAAAAAGTTTTCAAACAATCATGATTACCTGGACCCATAGCTTAGGGAGTTATGCTCTAGCCCATTGATTTGGGCCGCTCGGGAGAAATTAAAAGCAGAAAATAAATCAGGTTGCAGTTATATTCTTCTACTATAAAAGAAGAGATTTCAGATACTCTTTTTTTTCTATTTGTCTTTTGCTCCCAAAGCATTGATAATAGTTGGCGTTCATGTTATGAACGCAAGTTCATGCGGGTTAATAGTTGGCATCGTATGATTGAATAGTGCCGTTGGCGTTGTGAAGTAGATTATATTTGCAAAAATTTTTGGTATAGTGATTCCTCACTTCGTCTGAATTCTGAATTTGAAAGGGGAGATCTCGACTGCCTTAGGATTGAGACAGACTCCTGTTAATCTGAATAAGGTAATTTTTCTCATGCTTCTATCGCAAGTTGTTTATTATACTCGGTGAATATTTAATGTTACGGATGTTTTCTGGTACTTTGCTTTAGATTATAAATCGGTAATTATAGACCATCGCCGTTTTGACAACTTTCATTTTTTTGCAACCTAATTTTTGTGAGAAGTCAATTTTTTCATAACCCTGCAAGTATTTTGCGGCAAATGAGTGATTAATGTTTGACGCTAGTTTTTAATGTTTCTGTAGTTAGTTATCTATGGAATATTCATTCTCAGCCAGAGTATAATATGTATCCGTGTTTGTAACGCTTTGTTACACAATTTTATTGAATGCCGAATTGGTAATTGTGAACCATTGTTCTGAAAATTAATTTAATCTCATTTTCGACACTTTTTGGACGTCTTTTGAGCATTGACTCTTCTACTCTTATTTAAGCGAAATATGTGGGTTAAGCTCCAATTATTGGATTATAACAATTGTTTTATTGAACTTTTAATTGAAGTTCGAATAAGAAATTTATCAATTAAAAGTTTCAACGGCATATCCCAACAATTTGCTTGTCCTTTTGGATCACAACCTTTAAGTTAAAAACCTGTATGATTAACCTTAGATCAGTATGTGCAATATTTAGTTCGCAAATGCAAAACGGTAACTTTCTAACGGCATTTTATCCCTACACTATGAATTCTGAAACTATAGAATTACGAGAATTTGAAAAATCGAATTCAAACATATTCCGACCAATTTTTTAATAAAACTTCTAATCTCTCAAAGTATATTTCAATTCTAACTGTTTATTTGTTTTTTTTTATCTTGGCTGGTTTTCTCTTGAACTTTGAAATCTTTACTTAAAAAGGAAGCGTATATATTTGTGTTGGAAGTTTACAGGACGGTCACTAAAACTCAAATTCGGCATAGATATACTTTATAAGATGAAAATGTTTATCTCTAAGCGATTTTATGAAACTTGAATTGCATACTAAATGAAACTTGAATTTTCGTGGGTCATTATTTCCTGAAACATCGAAGCAAAAGTTTAGTTTCTACGTCTTTTTAAAATTTAAAAAAATCGTCTAAGAAAATCTTATTACCATACAATTCTTCTGAATTTTGAGTCTTTAAAATAACTATTAGTATTACTTACATTACCTTATTGTAATGGTATTCAAACCATTTGTATTGTTTCATCAAATGGCAATAGGATGACTTCCTTCCATTTTTGAAAGCTTCAGGAAAAAACGCTTCTGCTAATCCTGAAACAAACTGTGATTACATTACCTTAAAAGATAACTTGAAATTTGATATAGAATATTCGGAAACTTAATTTTGAGAAACTTAAACATTTAAACGATGTCATGGAATTATGCTTCATAAAGAACATGTATCAGTTGAGGAGAGAATCATGAGCGTTAAGTTGTATTTACGAAATTCAACCTAAAACGAATGCAATATTCTCGGCAAATCAATTAGTGGTTAGTCTGCAATGCTCTCCATTCCTGAAGGCGCCTGTATTCGTCATTGAGAATTGCAAGTCGCGATCCTTTAAGCATCTGAAGCTGCAATGTTGCAGATATTGTTTTAATTTTAAAAATTCGCCTGAAACTATAGTGTAAGCTCAGTAGCTTCTCTAATGCGTTGAATGAAAAGATTTTATATGCAAGCGTAGTGTTTATCTTTGAAGATAAACGGACCAAAACGAGTCACTCTGATGTCGAAAATGCAACATGGTTACAAGGGAAAAATACCGCTAACTTTGATTGCTCAATTATTTATGTAGAAATTTTTTGTGGAGTTCAAAATTATACACGTTGCAAATATCCATAGCATTTTGTTCCTGAAAAATTTCAATCTTAAATGAAATTTCATCTTGAGACATTTGAATGATTGGATTATGTCGCATCTAATTATGCTTTGCGTTTTGATGGGTTTTAATTTATCATGCCATTTCTAATAGCTTATTATAATCGCTAAAATTCGAACTCTAATTTTTGATGAATTGTCATGTTTCAGTCCTCTACGAGTTCGGAAACTGTCTTTAGAGATTTCTGTATATGGCCATAATCGAAACTCGTTGAGCTACAACAATGAAACATTGCTCAAAATTAAGATCTCGATTAAATTTTAGACCAAAACCATTCACAGAACATCTGTCCGAGTGCAACACAATAACTATGAAGCATAAAAAGGTAGACGTTTGATATTTGGTACAATTTTAACATCTAAATTATCTGTGCCAAATCTTGAAACTAATCTGTCAATGGGTTGACTGCCGGTAAGTATATCTGCCTTTATGCATGTGATAAAAACTCAACATTTTAGTAAGATGAAATCTGTCCTGTGATTTTCGTACAAAAATAGTTTCTAACAATTTTAATTTCGATCGACAAAAATCCTTCCATTCTTGGTTCACTATAATATTGAAGTACAAAACGGTCATATGCGGACCTCAAATAAAAAAATTCGTGGTGGTCATGGCATTAACAATGGTTCACAATTGTAATATTAGGGCAGAAGAATAACATGTGTATTGGGGAATTTCTTGAATACGCTTCGGCATGTTTTGTCAAGCATTTGTTCCACATCAAAAAAACTTCAAACTGATTATCTAGCATCAGCTCAACACCAGTATGCTGTCTTTTAATTCTTTATTAAAAGTTTCGCAAACGATGATGAGTCTAACCCGTGCATCGAATTGCTGAATTTTTAATTTTTAATCTGCAATTAAGTAAAAATATAAATTTAAAACTCAAATCACTAAAACGCTTCACTACACAAATGCCCTTTTCATAGAAATTAAAATGCCCCAAATAAGTTGCATCATCTGATTAGCAAAATAAATCACTATCAATGGTTTTATAAACTGAGATCCCTTTAAGGATCATGTAGTTTTCTATATCTTTAAATTGTGAACAGTTTAAACACGTTTCACTGATGTATTTCCGTTCTTTTCAGGTTATTCAATCTGTCATCTCATCTGCTATTGCCCAGATATTCTGCCAGATTAGAACACTTGCTATGCAAGAATCGACTAATGTCAAAACGCAATGGAGGCTGACTTCCGTAATTATCTGCTGGTGCGATTCGAATTGCAAGGCATTCATTTGCCTTGTTGCAAATTAGACAACATGGATAACGCTGGATCCGAGATGCGTTACGCCTGTACAGGACTTTTACGAATGTAAGTAAACTGAAATATAATTTTTCTTAATTTACAATTTAAACTTCTCAACTTTTAAGCCTAGATGCTGAATGTTATATTTTAAGCAGCTTACTTAAAATTGTCTCTTAAAATTACAATGTATTCAATCGTTAATGCTATTTATTGACAATAAATGCATACTAAGTATATTACTAAATGAGTTTGTTGCATGTGTTTAGTAGAAGTGTTGATTTTTTTTAACTGCTACTCCATGTTCATTCTTACTTTCTAACATATGAAGTACTGTAATCGTTGAAAAAGTCAATTCGTGATTTTGACCACCCTGATTATGAATAACATTAAGTTTGTTCGTCTGTGGTAGACAATTTAAAACTACTTTGAGAAAGATGGGTGAATTTGGACTACGGTTTTTACATAAGATTTTAAAGTTTTTGCCAAATTATAAGCAAAATCCATCCTAAAGAAATCTGCCCTGCTGTTTAAATACAAATTAGCACCAACTTCGCGAGTTCAGATGAAACTTGGTACATATTTTAATAAACTAGTGTTGCTTTAAAAAGGGACATTAATATAGCTAAACTAAACTTGGTACAGACTTAATATCTATAGTATAGATGTCCATTAAATGTTGAATCAAATCTATCAAGGAGTTCACATCTGTCGGTCAGTCTGTAATTTCAAAAGCATGTAAACATGATATATAAAATGTGGCTTGTGGTCAAACCGATTTCAATCGGTTGGGATAAACGCATTAGTTTTTCGGGTACTATTAACCGCATGCTAGGTATTAATGGAGACTCCTTAACATTCTTATGAATTTAGGATCATACGATAAATTTATTGAAATGAATATTTCATAATTGTACACCAATGCCATGAAACATGTTCTCTGGAATAACACCTTTTCAGAGTTTGAGTTTTGATGACCACTTCAACTGGTTCTTATTTGTACGGTTAAGAATATCTTTTATTCTTCAGTGTCGAAATAAGTTATAAATTGTAAGGATAATTAAATTTACCGCTATTCCCAATAATTTTACTCAGCTAAAGCAGTTTAGCGAATTAGCAACAGGCTGTTTCAGTCTAAAACTACTTAAAATAGTCCTCTCAGCATTTTTCAATTTGTTCATAAAATTAAAGTTAAATGTTTCAAAACTGTTAATTAAAATCCGAAATGTGCTCAAAATGGTTAATGGATTTGTTGACATCTAGAATGTTTTTAACAGATTGAATTCAGGAGTAAATTTGCGCCATCTAAGTCAAATGCCGATGAAACTGCTCATGAACTCCACTACTTCAATTGCACGCAGTGATGTGCTCTTCCATACATAAATGAGTTTTAAAATGGATGCGGCTTATTTAATATTGGCCGCCTTTGTTGACCAACTGGGTCACCAGGTGTAAAACTCCCAAAATTCAGTTAAGAGACAAAGGCACGTAAATATTTAATAGCTTAATCAAAATATTAAGCTTCAAATTTACAGTTCCATAGCTCGCATTATAGAAGCCTTGCGACATTTTGTTCATTGTAGCATCAAATTTGCTGTCATCTCCAATTTGCTGTAAGATTTAAACTTGAATTTGAAATGAAAGAATTTCAATAAATGCGAACTTTTTTACTGAAACCAGTCATTTTTAATTACAGAAAATCGAATCTTTCAGTATCAGCTTACATGTATCGCAGAATATTTTATAATTCAGTATTTGAAAGAAATCGGTGAACTTCTAATTCGTCAAATTCAGTTTTGTCTTCAAAATGATTCGAATGCGGCAAGTGTTATTTCAATCAATAAATGTACTTCAGAAAATTATGAATTCTACGTTATACAGTTCTTTGATCCTGTAAATCATGGTCGGTAAAATTATCTTGCTTCTAACGGTTGTCTTCCGAGATCAAGCCCGATCTAGCTATAATGCTTTGAATATCATTATTTAAATATTATCAACAATTGCATCATTTTAGACAATCGGCCTTAAAAAAAATCCGAGCCATGAGTAGCGCATTTTCATCGAGACAATGCTTTTTTATAGAATAGGCATTCAAATTTTCATAACTTAATACATTTTAATTGCAAAAGAATGGAACTTTTAATAAATTAGGCTTGAGACATTAATATTTAATGACTTATAGAATATAGGATCCGTATAAAAAATCTGTAAACGTAATTTATAGGAATATTTGATTCAAACTACATAAAATATCTCTTTAAACTAATTCGCGTATGTATCTAATAAAGTTGTAGAAATCAGCGGTTGGTCCCTGATTAGTGTGGATAACCTATGTATTAAGCTATATATGCCTTAAATAAGATTGAATTAATGAACTGATAACCATCTTAAAACATCGTAAAACTTTTTCTCGTATTGCGTTTTTAGAAAATATCGCCTTTCAGTCTATTTTAGATAGAAATACCTAAAAAAGGTAAAAATCGCATTTTTAGGTTAAAATTTCAGAAAGAGTTAACTCAGTCTTTTAACTGGAGTTTTAGCCAGCGTAATTGCAAAATGATAATTAGAACTATTTTCTACAAACTCAATTTCTTTGTGAAATTGTTTGAAAACAGTTAAATTATTTTCTTAAAATTCATTAAAAGTAGAAACATAAATTAAGTTAACATTGGTATAATTTAAGATTTTTTTGAACTTTAAAATGATGCAAAAACCATTTGTGCTATATTTTCGGAAGTCATAGAGGAAATATATCGATATTTCGCTTCATTTTCAGTTAATGAAAATTCTGATTGAAATTTGCACCTTTTCCCGAAGTGAAATTCCCACCCTCTAAAATACGTTTCTGACAAGTTTACTAGTTCTAGGTCAAACGATTTCGTATGTAGAGCTCAGATATATTAAATTAGCATGAATAGAATATAAAATAGGGCGAGAAAAATCTCGCGCTATTTCATTTTCTGACGAAAGCCATGATAATCTTCAAGCCACAACAATTACGCCGATTTCATCATACTTTACTTTCTCATACAAAGTATTGCAATTTGCAAAACTCGATTAGGGTTTTTTCACGAATCTTTTCTGATATCTTTAAATCCAAATCGCATTTTTGACATTTATTCCCGTTTTTCTTTGAAAATAAATTCAAACAGATGAATTTGGTGTGGGACTTAATATCAAATTAATAGTTCTGTCAAATTTTGGAAAAATCGAATCGGAGAAAGTTAATTGAAGCTATCCGAGTAAAACGAACGCAGTAAATACAAAACTTATAGAACCAACTTATGCAGCTAACGTATAATTTGAAACACAAGTTTAGCATCTAAAATATGTATTCGGTTCAAATTTGGAATCAAATTAGTCTCCAAATTTGGCTTTCATCGATCTGTACTTTTACATGCATATAAACGGAATTTATGATCATATACAAATTTTTAATTTCAGATTACATTTATATTTGACAAATTTTTGTTTTAATCAGTTAGCAGCCAGTGGGAGTAGTTTCACTAAGTTTTCTCGCAATCTCTCCAATAAGTGTTATTTCAGAGAACGACAAATGTAGCATGTGTAATTGTATATCAAGTATTAAGCATGTGTTATGTATATGCAAAAACTTTTTACTTAGATAAGCCACTTTGAAGCACATATCATTATGTCAATTGACACCCTAGGGACCGGCAATGCTTTTCTTGGTGAAATTCGAATTAAAATGACTTGCTTTTAAATATGTTTATTAAACACAACCTGAAAAATAACGTACGACAAATTGGTCTTTGTACCATTGAACCAAACTAATCCTAGTCAAGCTCAGAGAACGCCTTGCATGGCATTTGTCTACTATAGATAAGAAATACTAACTTTGACATCAGTTTGCCATTTTTTATTGAATCTGTCTTTTGTTCTTTGGCGAGTTTTTTGCCGATTAATCCTTGGTTTGAGGCAAAGAGTATTTGAAAATCGAATTTGTTTATGCAATTTTTTCTACCGTTTGAAAGAAAGTCTACACTTGTAGTCGCAATCACATGCCAAATTTGTAACACTTAAGTCAAATTTACACATTTCTGAAAGTATAAATCGACCAACTGTCCACCAAGTTGGATTTGGCTCAAAATTTCATAGGTGTTAAATTTGTGTACCGAAGTTAATCCATTTAGATCCCTTCTCTTTGTAATTATCGCGTTAATTTAAATTCGAACAGACATCCACTGAACGGATTTTGTTCAAAATTTGACTGAAATCTACAAATCTCGTGTGAAAACAGTTTGTTGGACATTTGGAAAAGATCCATGCAGAAATTTATTTCGGATCCGAATTTTTATGGTGTCTGTTTTTCCAATTCCGCACCATAGTCTCAAGTAAACTAAACGATTCGAACCCGCCCTTTTTTCAAATTTCGTGATTTGTGGTTGGCAACTGCAATGCAAATTTGGTTACTGTTTAAACTCGCCTCATGTAAGTACTTTAGACGGAATATGCGAAGTAGTTTAAGCTCTTCGGTCGAGGAGGAAGATAAGCAACTGGTTTGTTGCTTCACAATTTTAAAACGGTTCTTTTAGTTCGTTTAAATGTTAGACAGAAAGGATGAATGGTTCGAATCTGTTGACCAAGGTCTGGTAATGTTAATTTGAACTTTGATTTTAACATTTATCGTATTTTGATTGCACCAGTAATGAGCACATTGAGTTTATAACCAATAAGTTACTTTAAGGAAATTGCTTTCAATTTTATGCCTCCTCGACATAAAATTTCGCTGTCAACTTTGCTAAAATTTGGGTTGATTTACTCGGAGGAATAAGTTTTCATACGTCTAGCTTAAAGCTTTTTCAGTTCTGCCATAGATTTAAGGCTGGAAGAAGACGGACGGACTGATAATTACAAAAATATTTATCTAATTCGATTTATAAAATGTGGAGGCTCGTAAATATCGAGTTTGAATTTTTTGACGATTACAATACTTTATCTATACATCGCATACGAAAAAATGCCAGTTACGCCAAAGACTAATATTTAGTAACTAATTGATCACAAATGCTATGCAAAATATTGGCATATTTTGCCCAAGGTTCAGTTTTATGCGAAAGTATAACGCTTATTAAATGAGTTTGGAGAAAGCCATTCCATTTTTGTTGGATCGAAAAAAAACTGGTGGTCTTTATATAGTCCAAGTGTCACCTGCTCCATGCCGCGCTTCAATTTTTAGAGCTCTCAAAATATAAAATTTCGATATACCCCCAGAATCGCCCTCAGGGGTCATTTCGTCGTTTTTCTCCAATTTACGTATATATCTAACCAATAAAAATGTTGACGGCTTAATGTTAAAGGGCATTTTTATTTAGTATGATAAAATGTATTTTATAGAGTTCGAAGAACTGGTCACCGAGGGTGGCTTGAGATTTCTAAAATCACAAGCCTATTAACATGACATTTGCAATTCGAAATAACTTTAACTGTTTGGTATCTAACTCTGTATACTGTGTACAGATAAGAATCAACTGGACGCAGTCTTGCAGAAATTTTCGTATACTTTCTACTTAATTGTCACACTTGCCTTCCTTCACATATAATTGTTGAACTTGGATGAGATTGAACTCCACGGGTGCTCAACTTTATTTTCAACCTCTGTATGAGTCTTGCTCTTGAAGTAGAGAATTTCTTCGATGAACCTTATATTCAGAAATAGAGAATCTTTGTTCGACTGAGGCCACAATTTAGCAAAACTTCAATTTTAGTAAGATTATATTGACAAATAACATTTTATATAAATGCGACGTTTATGGCGCTGCGTTTGAGTTATCACTTTTATATCCATAGGAAAGTACAGAACTGATAAAATCGCAATAGATTTATTTCGAAATTTTCCTTTTGTATTCTACACCTTAAATGCTAATTCTATATACCAAATTTTATCTATCTAGCCCTTTACGTTTTGTAATTATCGTATTCATTCGTTTTCGTATCAAATTTTGTAGAACTCTAGCGATGTTTATAAGATATGTAAAGAACACATACCGAATTTCATCCACCGAATTTGGTTTGCAAGTGTCCAAGTAAGATACAATTCCAAATGTTTTTCGGATGCGGAATGGCTTAAACTGTAGATTCGTTAATCGTTTCTTTTTGACGTTCGTTAACTCGTTTAGTTAACTTTTTGACGTTCACAATATTTTCTTATAGTTCAGACATGATTAATGTTTGGTAGATGAAATTTTATCTCATTAAACTTTATAATACTTTAATTTTTTCTCAATCATACATGTATAGAGGTTTAAATCAAGTCGTTTCTTTTTAGGATTGTTGGTTCTTTCATTACTGAATATTGATCTACTGCAAGCTGCTCTCTGAATGAGGAACCTGACAAGACAAATTACTTCAGATTCTGTTCTTGTAAACACAAGTTTCAAGCTTCCGCTTATTTGCTCTTCCCGAACAGTTCGGAGTTTCCTCAGAAAATCCAGTTCAGAAGATCCCAAGGAATCGAATTTAACATGGTAATATTTTTGACTTAAATTATAATTTGAAATATTTTTGAAGATTGTCTGGATTATTTAAGAAATCTTTATAGTATGTTATCCAAAATAGGATGTTTCTGAAGATATTAAATCTGCGAAAAATGAGCATGGGCAATTAATACTTGAAGAGCTTGACTGACTAAATCCCAATTGTAGACTGTCTTGGCAAGTGTTCTCTAATATTTGATCAGACTTCTGTGGTAGTAAATTTTTCCGAGTCTCAACGGAATTTCAAAAGTCTGATCTTGTTTGTAAAATTGCAATTTTCTTCCGCAATTGCATGCAAAAGATCTTGATGCAGAAGTTCAAATGACTTTTACTCTTTTGTTCATTAGATGTCTAATGTTCAGTGTTAATCCTAAGTCGTATGTGTAGTTCATTGCGATGTAGTACAGGAATATTTTCCAGTTCTAAAGGCCCGAAATATTTCGATTAAAATAAGGCGATTCAGCCTCTTGACAGGCTTCTTTTTAACATAAGTCGCTGGGGAGGCTTTTGTGCAAGGACATATTTTGGAAATCTTAAAGGAAATCGGAGCATTTCTTTTGTGCATTTACTCCTGAAAACTTGAGCTATCGTAGCCATATTTGAGGGTATTTAGTGAATTTCTGACAAATGAAGGGTGTTTCAGTATTCAACTTCAGAATTCTTAAGATTGTAGGAATTAATTATTCATAGGGTTTCTGTAATAGGAAGTTGTCCCAAAAATCCTCAACATTACAAGGAGAACAGTAGTAAATAGTTTTTGAGCATGAATTTCTAAATTAAGGTTATAGTTAAAATATAAACCATTTGATGCTTTAACATTGAGGACTTGTATTGTAACAATCCTGATTTAATTTCTGTCAATTTCTTATCTACGCAATACTTGCAGTGTATTTGAAAGAAATATAAAAAAATTACGATTATGGGTACAAAATCGAACTCGGATCTATTTTCTAATTGGTGGAACGAGCTTTAGTGAGGCATTTGGCCTTAATGTTGGAGAAAATGTATGTACACAATTTCTATAATTCAATCTTCTATATTAAGTTCTAAGGTTTTCGCATTCGGATGGCTATTCAGATTCGCATCATCTAAAGCGAGAAACATTGGGAAGTTGGATCTGATACCTCACTTCATAACACTCGCTTAAAAGAAACTCTTTATATTAATCAATATAAAAAAAATCTTTAGAAGTAATGCTGTCAATGGATTTCTTCATTTCCTATCTGGTATTCAAACGTATTTAAATATTCTAGGAAACAAATTTACATTCGTCTCCCCCCCCCAAAAAAAAACTTCATTCCATTAAGGTTAGAATTAGAAACTAATTCTATAAGTGGCTGCGCCGAATAATAGTATACAAGCCCCGACGCATCAATAAAATTCTATTGTCTGTGAAGAATACGATATCTTGTCTTCTGTTTTTATAGACCATGTAAATATAAACATAAATTTGAAACAGTTTTAAATTAT
>JAPMOR010107026.1:54043-64754 GCA_026543865.1 Argiope aurantia
GTTAGGATGAGGCTCATTGAGTTAGGATGAGGCTCATTGAGTTAGGAATACGCATAAAACATCCTGTTCTTCAAAGCTGAATGCGAAGTGCAGAGTCAAATTCCAGAAATTAGTCGTATAACTCCAAAAATATCAATTGAATACTTATTAGTGCAGTAAAGTCGGGTATCACTGCTCGGCTACTTTTGATAAGTCATCCAGTTATACAGTTTCTGATCAGTTTTCTAAATGGAAATAATTCATAATCCAATAGAATTTTAAATTTTGCCCAGAACCATTTCTAACTTATTAAATATTTAACAGCGGTTCCCTCTTAACTTCATTGTCAAAGAATGTATAGAATTCTTCCAAAAATTGAGCGAGTTCTATAATTATAGATGCATTTAACTGCATATTTAACGTCTATTCAAATTTGCGCTACTTTTATTCTTAGAGGATATTGACATGCGCTTATGTTCTGTGGTATTTTAAATCTTTGAAATAAAATTTACTTCGATAGCAAACTTAATTTTTCCCTTTAAAAATTTTTTCACTAAAAGCGCTCTTCTAAAGAATTTAGAAAATTTTATGTATTTTAATGGCTTGCGTAAAATTCCCAAATCCAGTTTGGCCCTCTGTTTGATATAAAAAAATTTCCATCTTATTTCATGGATCATCTGTTAGAAATAACACATTATTAAATATTTGTAGGTGCTCAAAGTTACTGAATTAAGAAACATAACTAATAAAAAAATCAAGTTATTGAGGAAACAAGCATTATGAAACGCTTTCAAAATTAAAGTCGTGAAGTAAAAACATGCCCAAGTCAATTTTAAAGATAAAAACACATAAGCTTTAAAATTCTAGCTTTCGTTCGAGACGAATGCTGCAACATTAACCATCCCAGTGCCTATGCAGCAATTCGTGCAAGTCGGAAGTTCTTGGCTGCAGCCTCTGATTTTTGAGGGCAACATTTCCTTTTAAATTGCAGCGTTGAATTATATTGCGCAATTAGACATCGTATAACAATTTGCTTGATGTAAAAAGATAGCAAATGTTATATCTAAATACTTAAATCGGCAGGAAGAGTTTACTCAACTGTTAACATAGTCTCTAGTAGACTTTGAAAGTCTATATTATCAGGATAAAGTAGCCTTAGTTCAACTTTTCCAATATTTTGTATCTGTGCTATTGATTGCCTACTTATTGGTGCAATAGTTGATGTATTGGATAGCTTCGAATTATTTTTCATAAAGCAATCTTCAGTTGTACTGAAATGCATCGAAATTTCTTTCTTCATAACTATTTCCGAACAATAATACTCATTGTTAGAGGAAATAGAACTGCAAAGAACAGAGCACTTGCTTTGGGTCATTACTTTTTTAAATTCTTAAATCTATAAACTGACTTGTAAAGTTCATATTGGGAAGCCAAACTTTTGCCACTGATTTTGAATTCAAATATCTGGTAAAATGAATACAACGATAATTTACAGATGAATGTTGGTGAAATTTTTCATAATTTTACCCTATTTCATTCAGTTTTATGTGCTTTCAACTTATGTTAACTTTTATACTTTGTCATTAATACTGCATAAGCAAATATTAAGAATATATTTATATATTGTGCAATTTGAGATGGATAACTTTCTAGGAACTTTTAAAGTAATGTTTATAAAAGTTACTACAATACATTAGTGTTATTACTTTTAACTTAGATAAAAAAAACTCCTTAATATTGAATAAGTAGTTGGTATGTTTAGCACAGCGAATTCGTTGAATCTTATCCATTTAAAGGATTTTTCTAAATATTGAAGATTAAATGCTTTTATGTATTGAAATCAAAATTCTTCTGTGGAATCTTTTTTATATATAATTTCCAAATATGCTTCATATATATCTAATTCTTGATCTTTCAAATTCTTGTTTATTTATTAATTTTTGCCCCCCCCCTTTGCATAACTTTTCTGCTTATGTTGATGCAGTAAAGAAATGAATCTTGCCGAGTTTTTCCAATTAATCTCTATTGAGTTAACCTGTATAAATTACTCATGGATTGGATTTCCTCATTTTCTTGGCCATTTCGAAATGGACCAAATTAATCAAGCCATTGTAATGCTTACTGCCTGGTTTTAAATAAATCTTAAAAGTATTCTGATAGTACAAACTGCTAATCTGCACTCCTTGAATAGGAAATAATGGAGTTGTAAGATTTAGCATACTTTTATCAAGATTTCAAGATCATAAAATCTTGAACGAAATCTATTGCATTATATTTTCGAATACGAAGTATAAAGAGAATATTTATCATCAAATTTCGAACTCGAGACTTTGGCGAATCTCCTCGTTTGAAACTTCCCTGAGTTTGAACCCATTTTTGGAAAATGTCTGTCTGTGACAACACTCTTTGAGCTAGACGGTTGAAATTTGGTATAAAGTCTTCACACCAAATTTGCAGTCTATGAAATGAGTAAAATTCTTTCAAGTCCATCTGCCTTTCTGTTTGAGTTAACACATTTAAAAAAGAGCTAGATAAATAAAATTCGGTAAAAAAAATTAACATCTCTAAGGTACACATCTGCAGAAATTTTGAGTCAAATCCAACAAGGGGTCTGTCTGTACTTTCAGGAAAACATGAAATGGCTATAATTCAAAAGCAACGATTTAAGTATATGAAATCATTTTTAGGATTTTGATTACAAATGCGGTTTTGTTTCAATCGGTTGAGAAAAGTGTCTAAAGCACTAATCCAATTTTTGGAGACTATTAACACATGCCCAAGATTAATTGCCAAATAATTCGCCAAGGATGACATGATCGATACTGTAAGTACCAAACTCAAGCCAAAAGTTGATTGTTCGTTACTATTGTGCATTGTCATGCAAGGCCTTTTCTGGCACAAGTTTATTAGAGTATATGGAAGTTTTGGAAAGACCACTCCTGCTAGTTTTATAAGTGTAATGCAAAGTTGAAATTAACTTGAAATCTTCATTCCAGTTCTGGGAAATAAGGTAGTTTGTCTAATCCTGGGTCTTATTTACAAAACTGCAATCTTTGTAGAAATTGGATATCCAAAATTCAAAGAATCTTACGAGATGGAATTCTTATTTTATCTTTTAATCAAGTTTCTAACAATACTCTAAATGTTATTGAAGTGCAACATGTACATTCAAGCTTAAAATAACTTATATCGCTATCATTTTTTCAGTAATTATGTAATCGGATGCAACCTGAAATCCTAACAATGTATGCCCATCTAGTTTCCTTATAGTAGCTGCCTTGTGTTTTATTTTGGATTGGAGTCTGAGTTTTAAAATCCAGTGTGTTCCTTTTTATTTCATTAAAGGTTTTCTGGAAATTCGAATATTTAAATAATTCTCAACTTAAAATTTCGTTACAGTATTCGGAAAACCATTGCGGTTATTCAGTTGTG
The DNA here is from genome assembly GCA_026543865.1 of Argiope aurantia. Lineage (NCBI taxonomy): Eukaryota > Metazoa > Arthropoda > Arachnida > Araneae > Araneidae > Argiope > Argiope aurantia. The sequence continues at coordinate 57,455 of JAPMOR010107026.1, forward strand.
TGAAGATTTAGTGCTTCTCGTGCTTGTCTCGTTCTTTTGTCCAAGTCATGGAGGCAATTTTCAATTTCGAACTTTTATCTCTAATTTGGAATTTTGTTACTATTTCACTGTTATAATACAGTATCCTGTGTATTGTCGCTATTCTGTAGTCTCGGTGTAGGAAACCTATATTGTCTACTTTATCGGTAGTGATGCGACCGATTTCGAGAGGTTTTGGCATGTTTAACCGTTCACTTTTAGGTGAATTTCATATTTAATAATATTGCAGAAGTAGACCAGTGGATAAGTAGTATAAGTTTAGTATGCTGAGGAATAGGATATTTTATTCTATGGATATTTCAGGTGAACTCTGAATACAGCTAACATAGCCGAGTTGAACGCATAAAGTATACTTGTTGATACTAGCGCATTAGCAGAAGGCATCTCGTTCTGTAAAGAACACAACAATGTTCGGAGTCGACTGAAGAGAGCGCTCTGCGTTTAACTTTAAAATTAGCTTCTAGAGTTTTGTATAAATTTTTTTTACAAAGCTTGCAATTACCAAGGGAACACTTTTTGGATATCCGTTCTTTAAAAATTTAAATATCTAGAAGTTGACCTATACCCGTTTTTTCATTCATATAAAACATTTCGTTAGACTTCCGCTATTCAAAATGGTTCATTTTAAAATTGCCCATCGGTTAAATTTAAAAATAGCTTTGTTGTATACAAGTTAACAGTTTCAGTTTATTAAAACGCGAGTCGATTCTTTCAATAGATTTCTATAACAGAAAATTAAAGGGTAGTCTTTTGTTTCGTTGGTAGAAAAATAGAATTACTCCCAATATACTTCAGGATCTTCGAAAATTATACCGAAATACAGTAATTTTTAAAAATTCATTCTTTACATCAGTTAAGTAAAATCTTTATTAAATTAAAAATATTAGTCCAGCCGTTTAAATTTCTTTAGATAAGAATCGTAAAAACGAAGGATTTTAACCTAGTGAGGAATTTGTATTAAGAACGCAATATGTAGAAATAACTTGGTGCCATGTTTCTTTTTTCAATCGTCAAATTCTAGGGCTAAAGAATCGAAAACGTAATGGATAGTAAGGTATAAGAGGGTCGGGGAAGGGCTTGCTTATGAGGACTTGTCGTCATCTGGAATGGATGAAAGATTACTAGGTCCGTCTTTCAATATCCCTTACGCAACATGAAAACGGGACTAATTTTACCTATCCCAACAAGTTCTAGGCTAAATTCAATGTTTAATTTCAGTTCTGTGCGATTCCTCTACGTGCCTTTTTATGTTTAGAAATTGCTGAAGGTTGCAAAGAATGAAAGATTACATTAATTTTCACTTCTGTGGCATTCTCGGGATAATCTGTGAAAATCCTTTTTGAAGAAAAATTAGGATATGGTAAAACAATTACGGTTATTAAATTTCTGTTTTCGGGAGATCAATATCTGTGGTCAAGATATTTTGACTACACGTTTTATGTCAATGCCTTCAAAATCTAAAGTGTACATCGATAGAGTTGAAAATCGTATGGAGATATTGATAGCTTTTATAAGGAAAGATATATTTAGCAGCAATACCAAAGAGAACTTTGTAGGGATGCAGTTAAATCTGATATAGATCCTGAGAGGATTTGAGACCATCCTCCAAAACTGAAGAACTTTTACATAATCCAGGCTGTCATGGATGATGCACTGGTGCTCCACCAGTCCGCTCACTTCATGTGCGGGAAATCTATAGCCGCGAACTACCCGAGTGGCTGTCATCATCCTCAATAATCAACATGCGCGATGATTCTCTATAGTGCTTCTTGCAGCAATACAGTGCACTCACGAATTTAGGCAAGGCTCTCTGCATTGGAAAACGTACTTTATGAAAGTACTCCAGAAGTGACCGCGCAAGGCATCTCTCCTAAATTCTAATGTCATTTTTTAAATGTGATTGTAGGAAGATTATGGACAGTTTGGCAACTTATGTAATAACAATTTCTGAAATATGAGCTAGAAATGTCATTTTTCATGACAACCTGAAATAAAACTGAATTGTGTTTACTTCTTTTAATTTTATTCGTTGTAAATACAATTAAACTCATTAGCATAACATTTCCTATTGCAACGTTACCATACAGACTATCTTATACGAATTCTATATTCCACCTCAAGGCAAGGGATAGCTAACAAAGGAAATGGCGATGCTTCTTTGCTTAACGCACTTCTGCTTTCTCTACAAAATGCTTAATTGTATTTGTTCAATACAATTCATCCAGAAATTAGCCATAATAGCAAAAGTCTCTTGGGGAGGAGATTCCTTCTGTTAAACTACCTTAATCTTATAACTTTGTGGTGTTAACGATTCCTAATTTGAAAACTCGTTCGAATATATTTCTCGAATTGTGAATTTATTATTGAAAGTAAAACTCTAAGTCTTTGCCCCCGAGTGTCTGTCTTTGCCCCCGAGTGTCTGTCTTTGCCCCCGAGTGTCTGTCTTTGCCCCCGAGTGTCTGTCTTTGCCCCCGAGTGTCTGTCTTTGCCCCCGAGTGTGTCTGTCTTTGCCCCCCGAGTGTGTCTGTCTTTGCCCCCCGAGTGTGTCTGTCTTTGCCCCCCGAGTGTGTCTGTCTTTGCCCCCCGAGTGTGTCAATTTTGAAAGCTCTTATCAGGGGCAGACGTATTAATATTGTGAGATTTTATTGTACATTTCTACAGGAAGACCCGTTACTGAAGAGAGAAGTTCGAGGTCGGTTCAGGGATTCCAAACTCAAAATTAAGTTCAAGCAAAAACAATATTCTAAAATATTTTTTAAAATTTTGTGCAGTCTAGTTAAAAATCGTAAACAATTCTGAAAATTAAATGTATAATAGAAAATACAATTTGCAAAATGTGGATGTAGATTATAGGTAAGATAGTAAAATAAAAAATAAACTTTTAGATATATTTTTTTAGATCAAACTAGACGTCAAACGGTTAATATAACCAACTTCCTCTTAGTGTATAATCCAAAATTCTCCATTAGAAATAAAATATCCGACTGCATGATAGGTTAATTTTCGTTGTGATATCTAAGACATTGATTTTTGTGCTTTGTTCCATTAATTCGAAATCATTGTTTTCCTAATGGCTTCTTATTCTTACATCTAAATTTTAAGCATAAGTCTTCAAAAGCAAGTTTTGAGTTTTCGTTGAGGGGAAAATTCTCGTCTGTACTAGTCCGAAAAGAATTGATTCTTGTATCAGTTTTTCTTATCTAATCCGATAAAGTAAATTCTCCTATTTACTGCGAAACTTAAAAATAAAGAATCCTTGCTAGTTAGATGCGTGCATTCTTCAGAGAAATAATTGGGCTTATAGGAAACTTCATATCGGAAAATATGAATTGTAGTATTTCAACTTTGACTTAAATGAGAGCAAAAAACATTACTCGATCCATCGCTCGATTCGGAATCTTGGATAACGACTTTTCTGAAAAGTGGGTTCTCAGCTGTATGCTTAACACAATGCCTACATATTCATTTCTAACTTTGTCATAGATATGACTATCAATACATATTTAATAACAAAACGAAATTTTGAACTCAAACACAGCTGCAGTTGATTTTCAGTTGGCTGTAATATACAAAAGGGCTATCTAAATGGACAAATGCATGAAAATTAATCCCATTCCCAATCGTGGTTCGCGATTTGATTCTTGCTCTATGAAATGGTTCTCCTGTACTTGTCAAACTTCCATCACTAGGTTCCAAAGATTCTTTTTGTGCAGCTCTAGTTCTGTACTTTAATAGTGTCAGTCTTTCTTGGTTGTTTAAAAGCGTGTCAGTTATTTTGTTCACTCTTCATTCGATATATGCTTTTGTCCGTATTACCTTTATGCTGGAATGCTTCAGAAGCGTTATACATTTTCTATTAAACTATCTGTTCATTGCAAGTCTAAAACTTGCCAATTAGGCGTCGAAAACCCAATTTGATGTGGGAAATATCTGCAGTCGGATGCAATACATAACACAAACTACAAGTTGGGTGCTGGAGTCATCTGTGTATACATGACAATGTAAAACTGCAAAATGCCAGTCTCCAAGTGAGGTTTGTTCTTGGCCGGGGTATCTTAAGGAGTTTTCTGTCCAATTTGTGGCTTTTTATTATATAGACTTAATGGCAACAGTCTTAATCTGCACAGGTTGGTCATTATATTTTCCATTTCTTGATTAGTCAACCTGTACATGAAATGGTGTTGTTTATAATCTAATCGCGGATGTTGTCCTACAAGTGCTTGAATTGCTGAATTTTCTGCCATTTCTCTCTGCTAGGTTCAATATTATACGTGTAAGCCATGGGAAACCATCCAGTTTTATTTTTCGCCTGCCTTATGGAGATGACCCACTTGATAATCTTGTAAAAATGACTGATTGGTTGGTGGTATAGATAATGTCTAAATTGAGTCTTTTCCATCTATATGGACACTTGGGTGATTGATTGCTTACATCCTGCTACTTGTAAATACATTCTTTTGTGACTGATAAAATCGAGTTTATTAGAGGATTTTAGGTAAAAACTGCTTACTCATTTTCGGTAATATAGTTAATGGATTGGACGACTATTGGATTTTCCTTTTCAAGACGGGTTTGGTCTTCCCGAGTCGTTTACATAAGTTTGTATTGTGATCTCGACTCCAATAACCATGACTTAATCATTATATTATAGTACTTTGATACATTGGCTGACTCTTTCCTTGTGTTGAAAATATGGCATTTGAAGTTGGTTATTTTTGGATGAAAATGGAAAGAAATATTAAGGGATTCTTCGTTTAATTCATTTTTGTATATCCATACCGTCTGAACCGGAATTCTATTATTAAAACTATGAACTTCTGAATCACTAATGGATATTACTAGGTCATTCAGATAAATTTATAGCAAAATTTTGTGATCACTTTCCTTTAAAAAAAGTGATACTGCAATTTAATTTTTTTATGAACGATGCAATTCACGCAACAAATAACATAAGATTTATGGCACTTCAATGAACTTATCTTTGGCGACATGAACAGCAATAATCCCCAACAGGGAAAATCTATTCCACATCTTCCCTGTTCGATGGTTCTGTCTGGATAAAGCTTCTCCGATTGAGTATGTAATTGGTAAGTAAACAGTAATTTAAAAGGGCTTCATAATTGTTTATATGTACTTGAGGATTTATGTTGTATCCATTTCATCTAGTATCCATTTCATCTAAAATATGTGGAATATAAATTAAATAAAACGCAAAGGTTTACTTGGAATATGCAAACAGAATGTGTGTTTAACATCTATTCACAAACTGACAACTCGCATGCTGCCTAACCACAACTCTGTAATAGGCAATCAATATTCGGGTTTCGGACGTCCTATAACGTCTCTGGTCACCAATGTGATAGTATGCCAATTTTAATGTGCATCCGATTAACTAGGTAGTGCCGAAGTTTAAAATAAAGTTAGGATTGAAAGTATTCCAGTTGGCTTGCATTTGTGAATTTTTGTTTTTTTCAATATACAAGGCAGCTACTTTCCAATTGTCTGTACTATCGGAAATTTCTTAATGTTGGATACCATATTGTCACTTGTTCTGGGAAAGGGGGAGGGAATTGCATCTTTTTAAAAATATATATATTCTTTCAGTACTTGCTTTTGAGTTTCTAGTTTAAAATATTAAACTTTAGAAGTATACTATACTTAAATATCAAATGAAAATTCCAGAAGCCAATGGTTTGTTTGACTTCAGTAATAAGAGCCATAGTTACGAGTATATATTGATAAATTCTTTGAACAAATTCTGTCCTAAATATTTAGGAATTCAATTTGACTGAGCGAAAAGAAAGATTGCGTAGAAAATTTTTACTGCCTTCTGGTAAGCTACTTAATTTTGACTCGTCTTCAGAAATTTATCTCGAGATTGATAAATCCCAGGCAGACAAAACAATGCTTTTCTTCCTGTTAAAACAAAATTTTCTAGCGAAATCTCTTAACAGATTCAGCCAAAGTGCTTATTTGGGTTTTTAATGATCGTATTTAGCATCTAAATAAAAAAAAAATTCAAACGTCATTTTGATCTAAAAACTGCCTGAAATCCAAGTCGCACGTGTTCTATGGAAGTGTACCTCTCTAGAATTAAATTGTCTCATTGGATAGACTCGTACAGTCTGTCTCATAGGAATCTGATTTATTCCGTTTCGTAAATGAGATAAATATTGTAAATTTGAGGTTTGGCAAATCCTTCTAAATATTTAAACAAAGAACCCGATCTTTGATCCTTCTGACTTTCATAAGACTACAGGTGAAGAAATTGGCTTTCTCAGTCTCCATTTGCTTTCCTCCATAAGAATCTCTCCGTGAATAAGATGTCATTTCTAATTCACCGAGATTATACAGATTTGCATATCGGATTAGACTTGTTCGTAATAAATTTTATAAGCCAGTTTTAAACTTGAATCTTTGCCATCTAAATACCATTTTAAATTATTTGCAATTCTTTTCTGTCTTAACCAAGTAAAAAGTTCCGTAAAAGGCAACGCAACTACTGATTAACAACCAATATTAGTTGATCTCAGTAAGTCTTTCTATATTTGAATAAATTGTACTTAAGCCTAAAGCATGCACGAGATTCAATGTCCTCGTAACAATATCAGTGGAATGCTAAGGACTAAATTTTTCCGCACATTTTTCTCTGCATACGCTTGTGCTGACTAGATTGCAAAAATTTAGGACTCCAGTGGTTGAGAATCTGACAAATTCTGGTAAATCTCCAATTGCGGCAACGGTTCACTAACCTCAGTTCTATATACCATGCGTTTGTCTTAATATCTATTTGGAGATTATCTGGTCTTCTCTATTCGTAAAAAGCGCTTTCAATTTCTCTGTGCATTCATGCGTTGGAAGCATAGTATATCGGAGTTACTTTAAACTCTTCTAAGAATAAGTTTAATACATTTAGAGGCTGGTTATTATCTATTACTTTAGTCTAATTCGTCATATAGGTAGAATTATGATCGTTTAAATTTCATTTTATTTTGTTTAGATTACTTCAAATTTCAAACTTATTAGCTTTTCACATAGTAAAAATGTAATATTCTAATTGAATTGTATATGCATATATAAAGAAAAATACGAATCAAATGTATTCAATTAGGAAATGCAATAATCAGTTTTTAAAAGAAAAAATATCGGAAAACTCTCACTTAGCCTTTGCATTATTCTTATGGCATATGTTTCTAGTGTATGTAAAGTGTTTCCACTTCTAGTGTATGTAAAGTGTTTCCACTTCTAGTGTATGTAAAGT
>JAPMOR010107026.1:64764-87910 GCA_026543865.1 Argiope aurantia
TTCTAGTGTATGTAAAGTGTTTCCACTTCTAGTGTATGTAAAGTGTTGTAAATGGCGCCATTTAAAACGAGATATCTATCAAATCTTATGAAATTTATGCATGAGTAACTTTTGTACATCTTTTTACATGCTTAGTTTTGTGTATTTCATGCATTTCGTGTATTTTTGTTCCCAAATATTTTCATCTGCATATATATCTATAAATTTAAGTGTGTGTAATCTCATTTTTATGTGTTACAATTGGTTGTATGCAATTTCTAATTTTCCTTTATACTTGTATACTCCTTAATTTTTCTAAGATAATTCTTGTGTATAGAAGACCGACTGTAAATACCTTCTACTGTGTGTAATAAAGTTGTTTTGTTCAGTCAAATTTGTCATTTGTTAATTTATATTAATCGTCAGATCTCTATTCTTTATTATATTTTTCAAAACCTAAATATTAAGACCTATTCTTAAACTAAAAATGTTTTGTACATAAGTATTTCGAACGAATGCTATACCCTCTACAAAATATTTTAGTTCAGATTAGTCAAGACTATTTCTTGGTGAATTTTTTTTATTCGGTCATGAGTATCTCTAACCAGCAAGAGTATAAAGTTTTGAAATTATCCAATTTCCAGTTACTTTTGAGAATTTAACAAAATACCGATAAGTATAATCGTATTCTAGGTAATAAAACTCCTGTAAATCTCGGAAATCCCCAATAACTCAAGTGTTAAATTTAATGTGTGCACAGTTCTCAAAAAAAGTTATCAAAAGATTATAATTGCAAAAAATCCTTGTAAATTTGTTGCTTTCGCATCTACTGAAAATTGATATCGATGGAAATTACTCAAGACAAGTTTAGAGTTTCGGTTTTTATGATCTCCGTATTCAATGCAGGCATTAGCTTAAAAAAATGTGCAATTCATTATAATCAATTTTGTTTCAGAAAACATTTTAATTGCGTTTCTCAACTTGTTAACTATAACAAACCATTTCTAAATCAATTGGCGAAAAACACGGTAAGTAAGAAAATACAAGCGAAGCTGGAGAAGTAAAACGTTCTATATTAATCACAGTTAAGTTGATGTTTAAGCATAAACAACACTTAACACAAATGTATTAAAATAAAAAAAAATAATACAAACGTTTCTTCAGTTTTGTTGCTGCCAATCCGCTAGACGTATAGATAGAAAAATTCATTCACAGAGTTAAAATTTCGGAATTTATTCATTCCGAAAATCCGCCTTTTTGATCATTCGATCCAGTGTTTTTTTAAGTGCATCAAATTTCATTCCAAAATTCGTATTGTGAGATATAATCAATTTTGGATCTTTTCGGGTAATTTTAAGCAATCCACAATGGGCCACATATTAAATAAATCTGAGTGCTAAAAGCAAAATAAATGCATTAATTTTAATTACACTTGGATTCCAAATAATTAACTAAACTTGAATCTGACTGATCATTAGATTAAAACTCGTTTCAAAATTCAAATTAATATATTTTTAAAAATTTCAGGACTTCATTACCTCAGTTTTTCAGAATCCGCCAGTGGTTGATCCCTCCCAAGCTAATTTTATATCGTGGAATTTTTATTGCGATTGAAATTCGATTCTAATACCTCTAAGTGAAATTTTACTTTATGAAGGAACCAAATAGTTGAATGACATTTTAAGCCATTGACTTTATTAACGTTTAAATAAAGGTAGATTTAAACTCAGCCAATCATAAATTTCAGTAAGTCGCACATCAGCAGGAATTGGATTGCTATTGTCTGTTCTTTCAGCTTATACGCAAGATCTTGTTCTCGACAAGTACGTATTTACTACTGTACAGTAGGGTGAAACAAAAGAACGAACTTTTGATTTTTAATTTGGAATAGAGCGGAAAAGTTGCCTTTTGGTGTAGATAAAATATAAATATGAACAATATTAGAGAACGTCTTGAGGGGCCGCAAGAGCGTTCGTCATAAAATTGAAATTTTTGCTATATTCTAAAGTTTTTTTTACGAAATAATTAGCTTTTGATTTTTAATTTGTAATAGCGTGGAAAAGATGTCACTAAAATTTAACGTCTTGTAGACGTTAAATTTTCATAACACAATTTTTGCAAATTATTAAAGATTTTTGCGAGGCTCGATTAGGAAATGAAGAGCTTTAAATAGGCATTTTAATATAAATAGAAAAATTAAAAATTTTACTCTTGCATCGGTATGGCATCCAGGAAGCTTAACCATCACTGAAGTAGATGTTATTCAGGGGAGACTGAGTTATGTCTGCGTTTGGTGATGAGAACAAAGCTGGGGCCGAGTTCAGTTTAGGGATGACGAATATTTTACGAGCGGTTATTACGTAATCAATATCAAAAAGTCAAATACCAGTGATCAATACTTTTCAAAAAGGGGTGTGATTCAAATTCTTAATACGATCTTACTGGAGATATTTCGATTACAGGTTTTGGATCACGATAGAAAGTAACAATCGATACGATATCACTGAAATTTACCGGAGCGGTGACTTCACTGGAAAGTAACAATTGATACCATCTGTCCAATGAAAGCTCTCGAACAAAACAGAAAAGGAGAAATCTGTGAATGGATTGAAAAGTGAACGTACAGGTTATTGGAAGTATCGTATCATTGAATTGCATATCACTGAAATCTATCGGAACGGTGACTTCACTGGAAAGTGTGAAGTTGCCGCTCCACTTCCGATATTCGCATTTGATGCACTATTCCATACAAATCATTTTTAATTGCTTTGACTTGACTCTGCATATACTCCGTTTACTGCTGGCGCCATCTATTGGTAGAATAATGAACTAAATTAAACAATTTAAAGAAATGGCATATATATTTAATTCCAATTTTTCAGCAAATGATTTACTCCAATAAAGAAATTAAATAAATAGTTTTGAAAAAAATCAAATTTAAGAAGTAAGCTGAAATAGATAAATTAATTCAATCACATGTTACTTAAATTAGTAAATTAAGTATTAATTACAATTTATAAATTTTATTTATATTATATTTTAATAGTAATATTATATTTTATATTATATTAATATTATATTTTAATAGTAATTAATAACTTTTAATTAATATGATTGACATAACAGATATTTGGAACAAATATTGAAAATTAACAATAGCGAAATTATTTGTTATTCAAAAAATCGTGGATTATGCGTCTCTAGAAATTTGACTTACGGCTTTGTCGTCCCGGAGCTTTTATCAGATCTATAACGAAGTGACTAGGGATGACGAATATTTTACGAACGGTTCTGATGTATCTAATATCAAAAAGTCACAATTACCAGCGATCAATACTTTTCAAAAGAAGGTGCGATTCAAATCCTTTATATGATTTTACTGGTATATTTCGATTACATGTAGAGATGCATAATCCACGATTTTTTAAATAACAAATAATTTTGCTATTGTTATTTTTAAATATTTGTTCCAAATATCTGTTATTTCAATCATATTATTAATTAAAAATTATTAATTAGTATTAAATATAAAATTTATTATTTGCAATTAATACTTAATTTACTAATTTAAGTAACTTGTAATTAATTAAATTAATTTATCCATTTCAGCTTACTTCTTAAATTTGATTTTTTTTCAAAACTATTTATTTAATTTCTTTATTGGAGTAAACAATTTTCTGAAAAATTTGAATTAAAATATGTCATTTCTTTAAAATATTTACTTTAGTTCTATATTCTACCAATAGATGGCGCCAGCAGTAAACAGAATATATGCAGTCATGTCACAAGATATTAAAAATAATCTTTATGGAATAGTGTATCATCAAATGCGAATATCGGAGAGTCAAGGTCAATCCTGTGAAGTGGAGCGATGATTTCACACTTTTGAGTGTAGTCACCGCTCCGATCCATTCACAGATCGTATCGATAGTTTCTTAATATCGTGATCCAAGACCTATAAGATCATATCAAGGATTTGAATCACACCACTCTTCTAAAAGTATTGATCACTGGTATTTGTGACTTTTTGATATTGGTTACGTAATAACCACTCGTAAAATATTCTTCATCCCTGCTTACATGCACTGAATAACGATAGAAAGTAACAATCGATACTAACTGTCCAATGAAAGCTGAAGAACAAGAATTCTATCATGTCTAGGGAAAGTTCAGTTCTGACGGCCCATTGCCTTTATATCTATGGTCGTAAATATGCCATCTGACCCATTGTAGGACAACTCTGGTCTGTGAACATCGATCCGGAGCTTCCCACTATTTGTCGGTAAAATGAACAGACATCAAAGAACTCCAGAAAACCGCAAGTGAAGGGGAAATGGGTGAAATCATACAGCTGAGATATACTATTCAATTCTATTTCAAATTTATAGGTAAAATGCGAGGGATTCAAGGCACGCACGTTCTATGAAAAGACCCCCGCCTCCCTCCCCAATTGTTGTTGCAGGACTTACTGGTCACATACCGAGAGTTTCCCATTTCAGGAAGAGTTAGACAGTAGCTACAAGTATTAAGCTATTTATCTCATTGTGCAAGTGCATAAAGCAGATTTCTTTCTCTTTCCAGCCTCCACAGAAAAAAAAATTCCTGCAGATATTCAATATTCCAAACAAATTCCATATATAAGATCCACTAAATAAATATAAACGCGATAATTACTGTCATAAGTTTAATATTTTTCCATGACTGAAATGATTTGATATTCACATAAATCAATTGCCCGGTTAGAGTGAGAATTCCACTGCTGCCAAAGACTGCCTAGTTTTTTTTAAATAGATGTATGATTTATTTTTAAGTCTTTTTAAAAATAAAAATGGTCTTTTAAATAACATGCCTGTGATAATTTTCCCTTCATAGATTTTTAAAAATATTTTGGTAGACGTGTAGCGATATGGGATGCGCGAGGATAAAACCTGGGACCTTGTGGTTAACAGTCCAGTAACTAAACCAGGGTATTAAAGCGTACGCTCGTGTAGCGTAATTGTTAACTGTATTATATACCATTCACCACAGGCGCATAGAAATTCATCCAATGTGGATACTTTTCAAAAATGACAATTCTAAATGTTAGCATAAGGTATACATCAATGATTTTTTTATACATCATCAGTAATATTGTTCGGCAGTGTGTAAAGAAAATAGATTCATTTGTTTTATTGTAATATTAATTTCAGATTTCATTTTCAGTGAAACGCGGATTTCTCCTTAGTAGAAAAAATTATAATGCTAGCATTAAAATTATTTTTTTAAACTAATTTCTTTTCTATTTCTTAATAAACTAATTTTTTTCTTTAAAATATTTCAATTGCAATGCCAATAAATAAATTGCTACTTTACCTATTTTTTGTTTTTTTGTTTTTTGCTAAAAATTGCTTGAGAGCTACATAAAAAAGAAATGAAATCATTGAATCATTGGCTTTGTAGATTCGATAATATAAAAACATTTTTTACTTCCTATATCGATTATTCTCAAGATAAATTACACTTTTTTTTTTCCTTTGCAAAAGAACTGATCAAATATTTGCACTCTTTTACCTCCATAAATTTGGGAAAATTTTCCTTAATATGTATTTCAATTAAACTTTAAAATTTTATTTTCTACAAAACAATCAGTTTACTGACAACAATAGCAAAAATGTGAAATAATTGATAGAACATGATTTATCAGAAATATTGGTTTTATAAATTTTGTTGAATTAAATTATCAACAATTACAATTATAGTGAGGTGGAAATTCTAATTACGTATCATAACAATTGTTAGAAAATGCTAAGTAGAGTTTTCATGAATACATCTTATGTAAATTTTTATCTAATCATAAAAATTTGATTGCCTATCATTTTATTTTGCAAAATGCCTACCGATTCTATAAAATTATATTTTTGTTTTAAATTTAAATTATTGCCAAGATTGAACAAATTGATAAATAATGATGACTTTGTATTGAGAATAACAATAGTTTACAATTGTGTCTTTAACAAAATCTATTATCAAAAATGATTTTGACATTTTATCGTAATATTTAGATTGTGCTGGTATTTATTATATATACGATTACGTGTAGAACTAACAAGTGCAGATATTAAAAAATGGCAATGAACGATTAAAAAAAGAGATGATAATTATAATTACAATGGAAGGTCTTTTATTTTGGATTTATTAAACAGTAATGCTTCTGTTTCCCCTTATTATTTTCAAGGTACGAAATTTTCTGAAGAGAAAAACTCTTTCGTGTACTAGATGCTTCAAATAGCAATATTTTTCAACAAGAGCAAAAACATACAGAATGGAAACAGAGGTTTTATTCCCCTAGATTTAAAAAAAGCAAATTCTTTTATATTGCATTCCACAAAGACTGTAATGCCTTCATTTTTGAAAAATGGAATTAACAGGAAATACATCCTCCTGTTTTAAAGGTAATGAAACGAATCGCTGTTGTTATGTTAAACTATATTCTAGTCTTGTAGTGGAATGTAGATTATTATGATCCATGCAGGAAGCAACAGGACGAAAGTTTTTAGGAACATTTCTTTTAATAATCACATTCACACACTAAACAAGCACAAACACAAAGACAAGACATTCACGCGCGCGGCTTCACAGTTCGGCATCACATTCCATTCTCATTAAAATCGCAATGCACTATGGGATGACATATGGGATGGCCTAATCAGGCATCGCCATCCAGTATCCAAAAGAGAAGATAAGAGTAATGCAACTGCTACATCCTCCCACTACACCAGCGAAGACCGTCCCGGCGAGGTGGTGTGATTTTGGATATTTTTTCCATAGATAGAAAAGCCATTTTTAATTATTGAAATGAGATAGGAAGTTAAACAAGAAAACTTGAATATGACGGATCAGTTACACACCTACCCTCTCTTTTGAATGTACAAAAAAAAAGTCAATAAAGTACGTAAAACACAAATGATTTAAATCTCCATTTTTTTTAAGAATGCAAAATATTTATAATATTCAGTTAGGAGATAAATATATTTTTAGCAATGGAAAAAAATATTTATGTTCAAAAACTTTATATTTTAGATGAAGCAACACATAAAGACAGAAATTAAATTCAAATTATTTCAATTGTTAATTTTAACTGCAAGTATATATACACATTTAATAAAAGAAAAGCAGATATAGCAAATAATTGCTATTAAATTTGCGTAAGTACTGAAAAGGAATTAGATTTAAGAATTCTTAACCATAAAAATAACATTCTGAGAATCAGAAATAAAATTGCACATTTTATACGATTAAAAGATGGTATATGCTGCATTGTTACTCTGAAAAAAAATAATAATAAATCTATCAGAACAGTTTATCATGATACCAAAATACCATACAACTGAAAAAAGTAAACATATTCAATACTTGTTTAGATTAATCACTTTGAGAGCGACTGAGCTTATGAATACTTAATGAGACTTGGCGCGTTACTCAAAGGCACATAAAATGGTATCAGAAAACGAGAATAGACAGTTTTGGTTTCGGTTCGCAAACTTACGGACCAAGAAATGTGTCAAGTACGATAAATTACTTCGTGCTTAATTAAAATACAGGAATACAACAACAATTTGAAATTCACTATATAGAATACCTTAATATTTAAAAGATATATTATTACGCACTTTCAATGATTGAGATCAAATAACAAAACAATTCAGATATTTCAATATCTAAACTAGCAACGATGAATAGGCTATAAAAACAGAAGTAACTTAGAAATTATTAAATAGTATGAAAACATTTCACAGAAAAAGAAGCATTTTGGTGTATTCAAACATGAAAGAATGTTGCTAGAATGTTTATTAAAACGAAACAAATGCTGGATGCTATTGAAGTTAAACAACAATAAAAAAATTCACAAGTGTTATGACACTTGTCTGAGAACAGGTACGGACAGGAACCACCAAAACAAAACTGATGAATTTTTCCGTGCTGTAAATTTTGAAAACAGAAACACACTTTCTTCACTGGATTTAAATGCAGATTTTTGCTGGAGATGCGCAAATAATAAATTATACTCTGTACAGGGGCCGACGTCCCGTACGAGTTAGGATTAAAACTGAATTCTGGAATACTCCTTAGGACATCAAGGAAGCGGCAGACGCTGATTCATTTTTGAGGGCTGATGTCTGGAACACAATGATGGACAGTTCTCGGGATGAGAATAATCACATGTGTCAGTATGACACGTTCTCGGGATGAGAAAAATGACGCGTTCTCGGACGAAAAATGAGACGGAGGACACGTTCTAGGGATGCGAAAACTGATGACATGTGTCAGGATGACACGTTTCATAATTTGCTGCGGACGGGAAAATTTTCTTGCGATTTCACTTTCGTTTCATCATTTCACTGGAACACAATGATGAACCATTCCCGGGATGGGAAAAATTATTTTCTGTCAGGACGACACGTTTCATCGTTTCCATCAAAAATTACATCGTCGGGACGACTTCACTTCCGTTTCATCAGAAATTCTTTTTCGTTGAGTGCCAATGTGGTGGCCGGAAACTTTTCTTGTGATGGTCGGGACGACGTCACTTTCGTTTCCTCACAATTTGCCCCACGTTGGGCGCCAATGTGGTGGAATGTAGATTATGCCGAGCCATGCAGGAAGCAACAGGACGAATGTTTTTAGGAACATTTCTTTTAATAATCACATTCACATACTAAACAAGCACAAACACAAAGACAAGACATTCACGCTTGCGATTTCACAGTTCGGCATCACATATCATTCTAATTACAATCGCAATGCACTATGGGATGACATATAGGATGGCCTAATCAGGCATCGCCATCTAGTATCCAAAAGAGAAAATAAGAGTAATGCAACTGCTACTATCTTGTTTTCCAACGAATAAACGAATAATTCCGACGAATAATGAAGCTAAAAACAGACGATTTATTGTATTGTTAATTTTAAAAGTTCAAACCATGCAATTTTGAAATATCATTCCCCCCCCCCATTAAATTATGGTTTTCTTTAACCCGTAATAAAATTTCAAGCATCTTGTAAAGAAATAAAAAAAATTGACGAACTCTGCCAATAAAAATATTTTGAAATTAAAATATTAGTTATTATGGTTATTAGTTAATCTTCGCTTATTTTATTATTTTAAACAAAGGTATATTTTAATTTACATCTGAAAAATCTCCAAATTAAAAGTTATTGAATAAAGATGAAAAATTTTCTTAAAATGGAGACGAAAGCTGTATAAAGAAGACATTATATTCACTGTATTATTTCTGAGATACTAGAAACAATATATAAAGCTAAACAAACGTAGTATTAATCAAATTAAAGAGATTCTTCATTGGTTCATTTTATTCTCTTTTGAGTGGACTATGTGACATAAAAAAAATTGTATGGAAAATATACTTAAGTATTTATTAGTATTCATTGTAGAATGTTAAGACATTATCTTAAAGCAGAAATTATGGTAATAATTTTTATATTAAAATCTCATTTCAAACCGATTCCTCGAAATCAAAATATCCGAAAAAGTATATTCAATATTATTTTGATATTTACAATGTAATTATAGATGTTTATATTTTATCAACTGAAATATTTCTATAATAAAAGAAAATCTCAATCTGATCTTAATTTTGCAAAAAAAAATGATTATGAATATATTAATAAAGACAATAACTCAAATGTGGAATTTTTATAATAATAAAATATATATTGATATTTCTTAAATCATTTTTATCAGCTTTAATTTCTCAGCAATAAATTTATTAAAATAGAGAAGTATAAAAATTTTCAAAGAATGTCGATTGCTGCAGTAGATTTTTTCATAATTGTTTACATATGAATTATGAATATATTAATAGAGATAATGATACATATGATTATGAATATATTAATAAAGATAATAATTCAAATGAGGAATTTTTATAATAATAACCAAATATATGTTGATATTTCTTAAATCATTTTTATCAACTTTAATTTCTCAGCAATAAATTTATTAAAATAGAGAACTACAAAAATTTTCAAAGAATGTCGATTGCTGTAGTAGATTTTTCCATAATTGTTTACATATTCTAGAACCATAAAATATTAGTAAAATGAGAGTTCATAATTTTAAAGAAAAAAGCTAAAATAAGTTTGAAAAATAAAAATATTTATATATTATATAATAAAAATATTTATACTCTGTGAATAATAAAAATATTTATTATAAATGCTTTCAAACCATCATTTCCATCTCGAAGAATTGAACACGATAGAAAATGTTAATAATAGGAGCTAAGCAAATGTCAGTGATTTTCGTTTTAATTATCAGTCATCTTTGGCACAGAATCAATCATACCAAAAGAGCTTAAATTTACAGCAACACAGTCTACTAATTTCACTCAAATTTCTCGAATAAATTGATTATAAAAATTACCTTAAGTTCACTAAATGTCCAGTATGTCATCAAGTACTTTGGAATTAGTAGGACTTAAATACTTCGTTCATATCAAACAGTAGATATTTCATCATACTTCCGAGAATAAAATTTAACTTTCAGTCACGATAGTTAAATTTTAAAACCAGTAAAATATCGAGTGTTTGGCTCTATTTCTTCGTTGCTGTTATAGAGCAGCTTTTTGATAAACTTACATCAAATGCAGGTAATGCAGAGACATAGACTGAACCATTTTCATAAATGTCATAAAGTATTTATTAAATAAAAATAGGGATATGTTTAGTAGATCTTTAAAGGTGAACTATAGACTACTTTTCAGATCACATGACATACATAGAAATAGATGCAGGTTGGCTTTAGTTCATTGTTTTCTACACTCTGAAAACAGTACGAAGCAAGAATTAGAACCAGAACAACAATGGAGGATCGTTTATTTTGGATTTGTTAAAATGTGATACTGCTGTTTCCACTTATTATCTTTAGTCACAGAATGCAAAGTTTTCAAGGGGTTGGTTCGCATACTAGACCTTTCAAACAGCACGAAAACAAAACCACAGAGAAGGAAAACTGAGGTTTCACTCACACAGATTACAAGGATAACTTGATTAACATTTCACTCACTTAGACTGTATCATCACTCTTGAAAATTTGATTTAACAGGAAATACATATTTCTGACGTGCCCTAAACAGTGCTTATTTCTGCTGTCATGATAACAATGCCAACAATAATTGGGGTTTTACAGTTTTTATTGCTTCGCTCTCCACCGAATATTATTAAATTTAAGAATTCATGATGACTTTAGATTCTTTTTTATAGCCAGTTGTTTAAACGAGTGTATCCATTCACCAAACCAAGTGTTGTGGCAATTAGAAGGACAAATACAATAATAATAAATGCTTCTTTCTCAAGAATTTCGTGGAGATATTGTCTTAGAAATGGTCTCCAAACAAATACAAATGTTGAGTTTCTATTCTTAACTTTATAAAGTTTCAAAAGTGCTTTTCATGGATGATTCTGCAATTTTAAATTTCACTTTTTCTGGAATTTCATTTTCTTTCAAGCTGAAATGTTAGCTTCATGGTTTGCTGCAAGGTGCCACTGAGAATAAATCCGCGGGTGGGCAGTTTTACTATAGTTAGATACTAAATATATGACTGTAGATAACTCTGATCTGCGGCTAAAAATGAAGGACAAAGGGGCACTGGATCAAGGTTGTAATTTTTTATAGTTTAGCCAAAGTTTTATTTCTTCATAATGAAAAATAATTCACAGAATTTTAATTTTAATGGGCCCTACTTTATTACAAACTCAATCCGCAACTAGCAACCTGAATTTGAAAAATAAATATTACAGAAGGAATACCCATGAAAATATTAAAAATAACAGAAGTCCGTCCTTCAAGCAGTTAACTTTCAACATACATGTTTCGCCAACAGATCTTTGAACAAGAAATACTAAACAATTATTCTCCACGAAGCTTTTAATAAAAAGCCATGAAAGAAAAATAAAGGGATAAGATTGCTTTATTTATTATAACTGTTATTTTATTTAAATTTATTTTTCTTTCTACCATAGTTGCAAAGGTATTTTTTTTCGTACAAAATTTTTGTCTCATAAATAATGTAAAAAGTAAAAACAGCTCCTTTTTTTTCCATCATAAGCCCATACTTTATTTTAATGACTTACTTCGTGCTTTTCATTTTTCCTGTAGAAACATATCATATCCAACTAATTGTTTAATCGCCAAAACTTGGCGCATTTGTCAAAATTATAGAAAAATTAAATACGATAATGACGCAATACTCTTTGATACAAGTTTATTTTTAAAAAAAATGAAAGATGAATAATTATGGAATAAGGCATAGATGAAGCATTAGTTGCATGTGCTTTTATAAGTTAGTTCATGTAAGCTGAAACAGGCGGGCATGTGCATACGAGGTTTGTATCACCATAGGCGTCATCGATTCTTCCTACATTTGGCCATAATTTCGTTTCTGGTCTCACAAAATCCTGTAAAAAGTAAATGTTTTGATTAGTTAAATAATTAATGATAAAAATAATAATATGTTTCCATTAATGCACTAAAAAGTAATATATTTTTTATCAAAGATTTAGAGATGGAAATAAAAATTTCAAAATAAGAAGTACTGGCAGAAATATTCTTAAATACTGTAATTTTAATTCATAATACATTATTTCCATACTCAATGAAATTTCCTTATAACATTCATTACAGTCTTATGTTTTTCTAAATTTCTTTATCTACAATTTCTGGGTCAACATTAGGAATTTCCTTTTTCTAATTGAAGTACGACTTTAATTTTAATTTATCTTATTATATAATATATATTTTCTAATTTACATTTTTTAATGCTCTGATATTTTATAATATATTATGTAAGTAAATTGGAATTTCATAGCCAGTATTTTTCTGAAATACTGGCTATGGAAACTGAATAAATCGATGTCTATTATTTAAAATATAAACAAAAATATCAGCCAAATAAAAGCATTTAAAGAAACAATAGTAAATTCGGTTATGATAAGGAAAATTAAGATTTGGAACATTAGAGTTCATAATTTCATAACACGACAAAAAAAATGAATTCATGACGAATATTTATAGAAATTGAAACTTTCTCTTAGAGACTGTAAATAACATCAAATGGATATAAAAATAAATAATAAAAATATTCCATTTAATTATTTGATCTGGAAAATCAAATTTTAATTATATAGCATGCAATCAGACATTTTTTTTTCTCACGATGATTGCATTTTTAAACCACAAGAATATTCACAAAACATGACTAATCCTTTCCTATAACATCAACGCCAATCATTTCATAAATTTAGTATGATAAATAACTCTCTTCAGAAACATCTATAACCTGATCCAACAGCCGAAATTATGCCTTGGTAGGAGAACTATTAACAGTACGTGGAAAGAAAAAAAAAGTAGTTATCTACCTAGCAATTAAGAAATCTTGAAATGTGGCGCTATGAAATGCGAAAGGAATGAAAAAAGGAAGTGTAAGTACAAGAGTGCACACCAAAGAAGAAAATGCATTCAAGCATTGTGTTTCTTTCAGCACATTCATTTTGCAATAAATTTCTTCAATGTAAATACCGTTCAGTTGAATCGAATTGTGTATCATCTCACCCGAATATAACAGTATGGAAAGTTCAAAATAACATATGAAAAGTTGCCCTTTTAAGTAATGAAAGACCTCATATAATATGTTAATACAATTCTTCAAGTGACAAGGCCTACGGTAATGTAAAATCCCTTAACAGCCATCCATTTAAAACACAATACATGCTACAAATATGATTTTGGTGACAAAGCTCCACCTACCGACGGATATACGTTATGCTATTCATCTATCGGATATTCTGCTGTTTGGTGAGCCACAGAACAATAATCAGCTTAACAGAGGGAAAGAAAATACGAAATTCTCTATGGTTTTCAAACTGCTGCAGTATTTTTATTTTTGCAGCTTACAATTGATTTTAATAAACCTATGCAAAAAAATTAATATATCAAATTTTTCTGCCCCCGAACTGATACGTAAACGAGAGCAGATCTTCGAAAAAACACTGGTCAGTTTTCAGATTTGACAAACATTGAAGCGAGTTTCCCAAAAGTAATCCATAGCACGATTTGTTTAATTAATGGAGGTCAATTTGAATATCGATTATAACATATAATTTTTTTCTATATTTTAAAAAACAGTAAATCAGACAACTGTGATTAAAAAGTAGCCGGAATACTTTATTTAAAGTTGTAAATCTAAAACAGATATTCTTCAAACTTTTAATATTTTCTCGGAAAGTAAATAAATAAACATTTCATTTCAGTTCAGATATTACCAGGTAGGAGTTAAACAACCGCATTCAAAATATTATATAAATTTTTTTAAATATTACTGATCTTACTTTATTTATCTTGGTTATAAAATCATGTTAAAGCTAAAAAGTAAAATTGCTACTGAATTACCGCAGGGAACGCTGCTTTCTCTCTCGAGTACGGCCTGTCCCAATCGGAAGAACAGACGACTCTCTGAGTATGTGGCGCCATCTGGGAAAAAAAAACGTTTTCAATATAATGCTTTCTTAGGAGAGAATACATAAGGAATACAAAGATAAATCTTACTTTGAGCACATTTATTTCGGGATCAGAGATTCCTTTCTCAATGTCAGCAATTTCTTGACGGATATCTGCCAAAAAGAAGTATAACATCATATGTTTATGATACATAGAGTTCTGTATTATTTACATAGAAGAAATAATACAGATGTAAATAATTTAATATTTACATTATTATTCCATGTAAATATACTACTATTCTTTGCTTATTATTGAATGCCCAAGAACAGCTAAAGCTGGCAATAAAAGAAAGAAAACTGGGAGTGAAGACTAGTTAAATTCTTATGCATCTGTTTTCATTATAAAAAACGATTAATTTTAAATCAGTCTTATTTTTATTCTGTACAAAAGGATTTTTATTCTGTACTGGAAACTATCTATAAATATTCTACTATTCTTTTCAAAATTCTTCGAATGATAATATATTTTTGTAAGTTAAACAATTTTACTGCGCTTCAGAATTACAAACTAATGACAGTACGCATATTTTAATTAATAATTCAATTTTTATTCATTATTACATAACTTTTCAGGTTAGGGTTCGAATCTTAATAGCGATATTATATAATTAGAGAGAGAATAAAACAAAAGCAAAGTATGAATCGGTAAAAAAGTTTATAATCCTTCCGTCGTATACAACTTGTTTTAAGAACAGTGAGAATCGTAGTAAATCTAGAAATAGAAGAATATTAATTCTGCATATAGTTTGAACACTTCATAATAATGATTTTTTTTTTCCTTAGTGAGATTACTAACTGCTTTCCTTGGATTCAATGTCTCTTATTATGATTTAATTTTAAAGTAGAAGATTTTTTTTTTCTGAAAAGGATTCCGAAAAAGGAAAGATGATTTCATGACTGGTATTGTTTCAAGTCTTCTGGCAACACAGATTGTAGATTATTAAAAATTTATTTTATTAAAGTGATTAATTAATTCGAAAAATAGAGAGTTGAATGGAAATGTTAAAAGTAACTGCCTTTTGCTATTTAACAAGCAGTAATATTGGCAGCAAGAGGGAAAGAAACATCTGATAGTATCCCATACACTTACTAATCATGGCTTGGCAAAACCTGTCTAATTCATCTTTGTCTTCCGATTCGGTGGGTTCGATCATGAGGGATCCAGCTACCGGCCAAGACACTGTGGGCGCATGGAAGCCTTAGAGAAGGAGACAAAAACCCTTTTAGCCTTGACATTACAAACACATGAAATATAAGAAAATTGTTTTAAAATGGCGATTATAGAGGAAAACCCGAAGCACCTTTGTATTTCTTCTAAAGTCCTTTAAAAATATGACCTTTTATACGACCCATTAGATTTTCTATACTTGTGTCCACTTTGTTCAGTTCTATTTTTATTTATTTTAATGAGTTTTTTTCATTTAAATTTATACACATATGCTAGCAATTTCCCTTACCGATTTTCATATTATACAAATAACTGATAATGTTTTATTTATTTCAGTGTAACATTTAAATGAATCAAAAATTTTATTTATTTATTGTGCTTTAAAAGATCTTATTAGAAGTTTATTATTTTTAGAAGTGTGAAGAACATCATTGTTCTTAAAAGCTTTTGAGTACAATTCTTATAATATTATTCTTTAATGCATTTTTCGTGTGATGAAAGAAAACCCATTACTTTTTGTCTCTTATGAAGAAAAATGAATGAAAACTGTTTTGCATTTTTCATAAATATAATCGACTTTAATTTCATTTGTTTCATGGAATTATGTTAAGCTTTTGGAATTCTATAAGTAAATAGAAAATGAGATATATAAAGATATTAGGATATGTTGGTCTTCTAATCTTCCAATTTATAATCGTATGTTTCTTTCTCAATTCAATTAGAACTGTCGATAAAAATAAATAGTCAGTAGAATCAGTTGTAATAATGCTTTATGATATATTGACGCATAACGTTGGCAATCAGTGAATAAATAACTTTACTCAGAAAGTGAATAAAAAATGGCACACCATAATCTTGAAGTCTCTTGGCGATGTCCATGGCTTCAATATTGGCTGTCTTTTTTAAATCTCTCACATCGATGATAAATTCATGAGCTACAGTTCCTAAAGAAAGAAAATTAATTTTTATTTTTCATATTCACAAAAAACACATTTTAAAAGCATCTGAATCATGAATTCATCTCAACTGAATCGTTTAATTTATTCGAATCAGATTTTAAGTATAACTTAATCATAAAAAAACATTTTAATCATAACTTCATCCTAAAAAATCTTTTTCATCATAAAGTAAGATTTCATCTGTTTAATTAACCAATCCTGTATAGATATAATTTAAATGCTTCAAAATACTCAGATATAAGAACTGCTAGCATGGAGAGAAATTCGATTAATCAGATTATGCATTTTTTTCATTGATATAGTTAAACTTCATTTTAATGTTGACATAAAATCAAAGTCTTATGACAGAATTAATTGATTACACCAATAAGAAATTTATATAATTAATTTACTGAGCATTCTGAAATTAGAACGATTATTGATGTTCTCTTGATACTTTTCAATACGCTCATGAAATAATTAATGATGCTAATACAATCCAAGTGAAAAAGATTTTAAAAATATATGATTGGATAATACGTTGTTTTGAAACGATCCCTGGAATGACGCAATAATGTAGGATTTATATTCAGCCAGCTATAATCCATCCAGTAAGACCACGCATGCTGTATCGCACTTGCCCGTTCAGACAAAAATTTGCTATTGTTCGCTCCTACAGCGCATACATAATCTTCTTTCTACGCATGCATGACTTACTGGAATCTTATAACTGGCTGAGTGTAAATCCACCAGTAGCGTTCACACGAGGCCAACTATTACACGCAATGGAAGACCACGCCTATCACAGGAAGATCACGTGACCACAATGGAAAATAGTTGTCTCAATGAGACAACTATTTTAAACAATGCTAAATGGGATAGTGGCAAATAGTTGTCACAATGAGACAACTATTTGCCACTATCCCATTTAGCATTGACCCGTTAGGGTCAAGTGATGTTCCTAAGGTAAGCATGGCCTTCCATTGCGCGCAATAGTTGGCTTCGTGTGAGCACTGCTTAAGAGATTTTACTGTACTTGCTAATAATACTAAACCGGTTTTACCTCCTTTTCCGTAGAACAGTATGCTGTAGTGGTCCTTCAGTTTATTGCACATGTAATTGGCATTCAGGATGGCAACCTCCGTGGCCTTTTTGAGTCCTCGAGGACCCATCATTTTGATATAAGCCCAGGAAATGGGTAAAATGGCCGACGATCCCCACGGCGCAGCACTGACTACTCCGAAAGATTTTGATGTCGATCCTTCCAAAGGGTTAATGATTGGATGAGAAGGCAGAAATGGGGCTAAGTGAGCCTTCCTAAAATTATTGGGAAACATGAATATTAGAAAGTTTTAAAAAATCCATTCTTTCATTTTTCAGCAATAAAATCCAAAGTTGGGAATTGCTATTTTGATTGATTGAAGCATATATTGAAACAACCTGAAGTAAGTTAATATATTTAAGTTCAACATATTAAATATTTTCCCTTTATCTCATATTTCTTTAAAAAAATAACAAAAGAAAATTTTGCCAGCATGGAAAAAGAACGACTTTTCTGAAATTTATTTAGAATTAATACAGAATTTAGTGCATTTGATCTTTAATGTTATGTGAATCGATTCTCTTTATATAATCGATACTTTAGCTAATCGATATCCAGAATTCTGTGCGACACAGAATCTAATCGATACAGAATTCTGAATCTAATCGATACAGAATACAATCCAGCGATACAGAAATGTTACTTAGCTTCTTTGAAATAGAATAACGTTCCAAAAATAATAGATGTTTATTCTATTTTACATCACGCGTCACCCTGCATCAACGCATCATTCGACATAACTCCAACAGAATCTATGTTATTTCTTTGTTTTTAAATAGGAGATCTTAAAAAGGAATTGCAGCTATAAACCTCAGGAGAAATAATTCCTTCTGCTATATTTCTGTTTCTGAATTCTTTAAAGTAACCTAAAAATATTCATATTTAAATATGAATATATTTCGGAAAAAAAGTAATCTAAAAATATTCATATTTAAATATGAATATATTTCGGGAAAAAATATTTCCACGGCAAGAATGGAATTTCCTTTTAAATTCCTACTAGCAGCACTGTACTGAAAAATTAATTAAAATCAGATTAAGCTATTCCATTTAGCGTAAATTGATTCCTTCGATAATATTTATATTTTGTTTTCTTTAAGCAGTCTGAAACATATTCACATTTGAATATGCAAATAAATTGGAAACAAATGTTTTCATTCTATATCTATATATATATATATTGTTGCGGAATTTTCTTTACCGGGGTTCGTTTGGATAGTGGGAGTGATATGGTGTAAAGAACGCTCAAACAGTAGGCAGAAGTAGAATAAAAACAACGACGTTTATTTACACGAAGACACACAGGACAGCACAAAGCGACAACTATATACAGCAAAGAAGACGATTATCTTCACCCGAGACGTGTAGCATACACAGCAGCATACAACCAGAATCTACTGCAGACAGTAGCGCACAGCTCAGTTCAGCACTAGCTTGCCTCAGTCGCTTCCGACTCCTCCGTCTTCTACTTCTCCGACTCTGGCTCGGATTACTGACTTCGTCGACTCGACTCCGCTGCTCTCGAACTCGGTCTACTCCGTCGTCTCGACTACTGGCTTCGTCGTCTCCGTCTTCGGACTACTCCGTCGTCTCTCACTACTGGCTTCGTCGTCTCCTTGGCAGCGGCGGTAGCTTCCTTTTATAGGTCTCAGGAGGCGTGGCTAGAAGCCTCTCAACCAATCAGGAACGTTCGAGGCGTATCTCGGTTCCTACTGGACGGATCGGGAAAATTCTCGAAGTTTCGGGTATTATCTATTTTGGCGCCAAAGTCGCCAAATTGGTCGTCAAGTCGCCAAATGGTCGCCAAGTTTGTCGCCAAGCTCCGGGACCTCCGACGCGCTAGTCCCATTCAGATGACTGTAAAACTTTCTTTCTATTGATGGAATAAACTATGCTGGGAAGCCGAATTGCAGGTTTGTAACAATATATATATATATATATATATATATATATTCTTGCTGGTAGCGCCGCTTTGTGGACGTTGACGCTATTACAGAACTATAACAAGGCACCTGAAGCAAATAAAAGAGTGAAGGAACGGAATTAAGACACACACACGCACACGCACACAAGCATACGTACGCACAAATAACAGGTGAAAAATGTATTCCTCTCTAAATACAAATACAATGCTAGGAGATTGGAATATTTTGTTTAATTAATGTATTTATCAGCGAAGAAAAAAAATCTAAATGCCATTGCATGAATTATCTTTCCTTTCAGATTGAACTATTTATTAATCAACATTAAGAAAACAGAAACCCTTGCATAAAGATAAAATTAAAGGACCAATCAAAATGGTTTTATATGCAGTGTATAATTTATCACGTTGAAATCTGCTTTGTAATAGTTTAGAATTAACTTTTATTTTTTTTAAAAATTATTAATTTTTTTTTATAAGATTTAATTTTTGCCTTTGAAAGACTGGAAATAAATAACATAATCTTAACACCTGATCATTGCATAATATAACTCAGCGTGAGTCTCTCAAACTCTCTGATTTACTCTCATTAAACAGATCTTTGGACTTTATTGCCTATTACTCACCGTTAATTTTGTGATTTTCACCAATGAATCTCGCAAACTGTTCGAACTAAATAATAAGCCTTCTGAAGCTGTAACAAATGCGCTATCTACGACTTAGCTAAACAAGGCGTTGGAATCGAAGAACGTGATACAAAGTGTGGATGATTTTTACTAAGGCCTGACGATCAATTACATAGTAGCAAAACAATAATTCTTACAATGTTCCGAAACATATCCACCTAGAATGATTTGCTAATTAGCGTATCATTCTGGATGCGTAGAGCTTACACGCATTTTTGGTCTATACAAAGAAGACCCTACACATATACTGGGTATACACATAGAGGACCCTACGCACATACTGGTATACAAATAGAAGGCCCTACACGCATTACTGGTATACGCACAGAAGATCATACACACATTACTGGTCTACACAGAGAAGAGTATATACATATTAACTGGTCAACACATAGAAGAACATGTACACATTCACTGGTCTATCTCTATTAGCAAAAGATATTGTATCTCCACGATAGTCGTTATTCGGAATGCCAACCAATATCATGACGATATCGTGACAATATTGTTGGGCATTTAGGGCAAATAGGGACATGAATGTGTGTATGCTATTCTGTGTTTTCTTGTTATGAGTGTGTTGAGAGTCTCGGTCATAAATAACAGGTGTTAATAAGTTCTTAGTAAATGTTGTTCTTCATAACAAATATAATAAAAATTTTAATTAATCTAATAATGAAATATAACTGAGAATGGAAAAGAAGGGAACGCACACTCCTATGGGTCCCATACCGGGTCCTCCTCCTCCATGAGGTATACAGAATGTCTTGTGGAGGTTGATGTGGGAGACGTCCGAGCCGTAATCGCCTGGGCGACATAGTCCGACTTGCGCGTTCATGTTGGCGCCATCCAAATAAATCTGCCCTCCATACGAATGCACCAATTCACACATCTCTCTGAAAAGAAAGAAAGAATACATATGGGAAATGCTTTCAGTTTGAAATGGTGTTCATAATCAAACAAAATCGAGCCGTTTTAAAGTCATTGGCTATTGGAAAATAACATATGGTAATAGAGATTCAAAATTTAACCTATAGATTGTTAAGGGAGGTAGAAATAACAGAAATACACCAGAATATCATAGGAATATTTGACTGCAATAGTTCGAAAATGCAGAAATTAATAAACTGGACAAATTTATCTAAGCATATTAAGAATAAAATTTTTTCAAATTGTGAAGTGAAATTTTTTTTTGATGTGTGAAAACTTTATTGGATATTGAAGTGAAAGATCCTTATTCATTGAAAAATGTTCGTTGAAACTTGGATTATGGATTACAATATATAGTCTTCCAAATATTTAGCGAAAAAGCAAAATCCTTTTTTCACGAATATTCTCCCTATAACTTCGAAGTTTTTAAATTGAAAATAATTATAAAACAACCCTAGCATTTTTTCCAAAATACCTTAGCTAGAATAATTACAAAAAGAATAAAAAAATTCAATTTATAAAATTTCGAGTTTCATTCTCTTTTCACTGAAATGTATTTTATATTTTGAATAATGTTATTAAATGAAATGTCTAGTGAAAATTATTATACGTAATTCAGCTCTGAAATAGTCCTTAATTTACAATAAAATATGAATAATCGATCTTGGAATAAAAATAACTGCTCAAAAATTGTTTTGAAATTATATTAATACCTTGATAGCCCAGCCTGTTGTACAATATTGTGCGATATTATATAATATTAAACAATATTACGATTATTGATCAAAGTCATATAATATTATACAATATTTGTGTCCTGCTAGGGAATACGCCATAAAAGTTAAAAATAAACAGATTTGAGACATAAAAACCAGCGTGCTCATACCTGATGCTTTCCTCAAATATGCCATTAGTAGAGGGGTACGTGATCATCATGCATCCAACAGTGTCTTTGTATTTCTCTAACTGAAAGAAAAACCACTAAGCATTGAAAAAGAAAGGAATTGGTTATTAGTGATGACATTTTGAATATTTTTCCAAAAATAATAAATTATCAAAGGAAGTGAGTAGAAATAGACTTTCGTCCAATACTTTGAGTACCTGTTCTTTTCCTTTCTTTATGATACTAATGTTATAATACAACAAAACAAAGTTTTCTTTGATTATGGGAAAATTTTATGGATAAATCACGTATAAAAAAAGGCATACTCTAGAGCAAAGGAACGATCATTGCAGAAACCCTTTTGTTAGAATCTTAAATCTGATTACAGAAAAGAAATGCCAATATATCACCACTTTCATACGCGATGAAATGTTTTGTTTTGTTTTTCTGCTGTTTTTCTGTCCTTATTGATTGTATTAAACAGTCTGTTTCTAACATTGCATTTCTCATGCTACAAACAATGTTCATTTCTACTTTTATTGTGGTAACCAGAATCTAACGAAAAAATGAAGGCATTGTCATTCAAACATTCGCAATGCATTCACTGTTACTATAACTGCTGTTTCCCACATTATTCTTAAATGAACATCTTACAATTCTTCATGCAGAATTTCACTCCATTTCATTTTATAGGCACGATAGCCAAGGACTTTTATATCATCAATTTAAATTTAAAATCACTTTAGTTTGCTAACAAATATCCTCTTTATGTTGTCCTTTATTATGCAACTTCATATTCTATGCCACAAATGGCTTTTTTCTGTATATCTGGACAACTTTTAGTGTTTGGCTCATGATTTTAGAAACACCCTTTATATATCATTATTTAACGACTGCGCATATGTTTTACAGTTAGTAAATTTTCTGATGTGCGAAATTTCATAATTTGCAAGTGGCAGGAAGGATGTAATTAAGGTGGATTC
>JAPMOR010107026.1:87920-135194 GCA_026543865.1 Argiope aurantia
TCAGATTAATAATTTCTACACAAACAATATTCAGAAGAGTTGGATAATAGTGATATTATTATTATGTTTCAAATATAGCGATGATCATATAATAGCTCCATAAACAGGATGTTACATTTTTATCAATCGCGAGGAACTGAAAAGAGATAAAATATTAAACTTTTCAAATTATTTAAATTTTTTCTCTCACTTTCAATACAAAACTTCGTATTCGTAATTTTGAAAATCATTCTTTAGTTGTTAATTTTCAATGTCTTATTGCTTCTCGTCGGTATTTATTTGACTTTTCATTTTTTTTGTATGTGTATTCTTCATTTTAACTTTTTCCATTAATAAATTAATAAATTTAAATTAGGAATAAATTAATTTTTCCTTATGAATTGATGGAGTCCCAAGTGAGGGTACATTTACTCTGCATAACCACAATCACAAACGGTCACTCCGTCCCTCCACTAAGGGACACGGATTCATCTGATTGACTGGACCGCCGGAACAGCAACTCTGCCGGGGACTATGGTTGAGTCCTAAGGGACGTCACCGGCCACGGTACAAATTTTCCCGTGGGAAGCATGTCCCGGTATCGGTAGGAGATAGTCAACCACCACTATTTTTGTTCTCACCAGGGTGGTAAAAACCAGCTACCATACCTTGAAGCTTCTCATCCTTATTTCTGAGGTACCCCCTCGACGGAAGATCTACTTTGCATAAAAATTAGCAACGAGATTTTTTTTTTTTTATTTCTGGTAAAATATAAAACTTTCATTTACCATTTGCTTTAGATGGTCCATGTCAATATCCCCTGAAGGCAAAATGTTGATAGCCTGCACCTGCATGCCAGCCATCTGGGCGCTGGCGGGATTAGTTCCATGAGCAGACACAGGGATGAGACATACCTTAGAATGAATAGAAAATTAGAAATTTGATGAAAAGATACCAATATTATTAATAATTTTTTGCATTCTTCAGCTTAATTTTTAAGTGAATTGTCTAGAATATGATTTAAGACCACATCATTCTACTTAAAAAATCATTCCATCCTATTGGTATAGTCTCTAAACCAGGTTGTAAGATTTTTATAGAAATTAATGAATTAGTTGAAGTTGAAATTTGCGTCTCTGAATAATTATAAATGTTATTTGAAGATTGAATATGTGAATATACCCATTTTGATTTCAGAATGAAAAAAAAAAACTCAAAATATTTTACAAATGTTTTAGCTCTTATGAAATATACAAGATATCCTAAATTAAGCTGAAAACCTAAGAAATGTAAAATTTCGGCGTTATTAAAATTAATTCCATGCCTGCGCATGAAAAATTGTAAATTACATTAATAGTTTACAATTTTTTATTCGAATTTCAAAATTTTACTAATATATATGAATTTATTTGTTGTTGTTTCTTATGGCACTTGCCATGGACAAGCCCGCTGTTCGAAGACAGCCTATTTAAACCTGAGGGGAGCACCTCTTGTTTCGATAGTAGCGCCATTTAGAGCCAAGAGAACGAATTAGCTACACACGCGTCACAACCCTTTTTACGGGGCGGATTTCATTCACTTAACCACAGATCTTAATTTAGACCTGAATCAGAGAACGATCACCCCTGATCTAGTACCCCCAGTGGTATTATTCTTGACATGGAGGACTTTGTGACCACGACAAATTTAACGCGCGTCTGCCACCAAGCACGCGGGGAATGTTCGGCCGGCGGGGTTCGAACTCGTAACCTAAAGGACACGAATCCGACGCTATCCCGGCCTTAATGAATTTATTTAAAATACTCTTTTTAAAATCTTAGCAAAAACCAGAAATTATGAATCAAAACACTTCAAGACGAAAAATTGACTTTTTTATGTCTTATATTCTTATAATATCATTTGCTTTAATTCTCACAAACTAGAAACAAACAAGGTTATTTCACTTCATTTATATGTAAAAATAAAATATATATTACATTTCTTTTTTCTTGTCCTGTGGCTTTGAGATAGGACATTATGGTCATGAGTCCGGCATATTCTCCTTGTGCTCCACTGAAAAGCAAATAATGATAATTTATTGTATAAACACTTAAGAAAGTGACCAATTATTTTTAAATATATTAAATAAGAGTGGTTTCTTATTTATAATATCTTTAATTCCTTTTCATCATGCGCTATCATGATATTTGCTTTGTACAAAGGTTTAAAGTCTTCTATTAAAACTACAAAGACAATTAATTAATGTATTTACGAGCGCGTGGTACACAAAAGGCCTTATTGTAAAAGCGAAGTAAAAATGTACTTATTTCCTTTTATTTATTTATTTGGAAAAGTAAGTAGATGAGAAATTTAAATTTCTTCACTTTGAATGTTTATAAAGAAAATTTTCATTAAAAAATAATTTAGAAACATGAATCAATTACAAAAAGTGCTTATTTTAATAGCGGGAAATAGTTTTGATACGTGTTACTACAATGGTAATGATAAGTTATCAATCGTTTTGTGATGTTTTATTTTTTAAGTATTCCTTTTTATTTGTTCTTTAACTTTATAAAACTATATCTGTTGCAGTTAAGTAGTGAATAATCATTAATTTTTTAAGGAGTGAAAAGAAGAGAGGACTCCGGATGATTCTTTAATGTTTCTGTAAATGATTGAATCTCATAGTGATTTCTTTAAAGGTGTTTACTAATAACATTTGTAACCTTGTGTATTTAGAATTCAATAGGAAATATTTGTAACTAGTGCAAGATTCATCATAACAAAGATAATTGAAATATCTCATTGTCCATCCTGACCTAAACGCCCCGCGTGGAAAATGTTCGATTGATGACTGTGAAAATCATCAATTTTTTAAAGAAAATCTCACCTGTTTGGTTGGAACGATATGCTATCGTAGCCCGTAATTTCGCACAAATCCCTCTCGAGTTCTTTGAAAAGTCTCTGGTATCCCTGAGCTTGTTCAACGGGGACAAAAGGATGTAGGTTCACCAGTTTAGGCCAAGAACATGGCTATGTTGTGAGAAAATAACATCAAATCATTATAAAAATTTAACTAAAAAAACGAAAAAATTATTGTTGTGTTTGTAGTATCTTGATACTTCCTTGATTATTATCTTAATTTGACACAATTTTTATTATTGCATATAAATAAATGTTGATTGCTTATATTAGTTAAAAAAACTTTTCTTAATAATTAAAAAAATTATTGGGAATCTTACCATCATCTCTGTTGTACTGTTGAGTTTCATTGTGCAAGAACCCTGCAAAAATAAAATTCAGAATAAAGTGAATTATGACTATAATTCCAAACAAAGAGCATCGCTTGATTTTAAAATTCTGTAATATTCTCTGCCTTCATATGAAACAATCAGAAAATAGTTTTACAATTAGTTGTTGTTTTTGCTCAATATTATACCCAAAAAACAATTAATTTTTAAAAACTTTAATCATCAAATGTCATTGATAATAACTAATATGAAGTACTACGGTTTAATAAATGATACATATAAATTTTGCAAAAGATTTGGCATATTACACATAAGTAAAATAGATACATTACAGTCGTTACTTCTGAGATACATCAGGTTATAGTAATTATTCAAATTCCATATTTTGATAATTTTATGTCATTACGACTTTAAAATTGTTAAAAGTGGTTTTTTATTGAAACAAATGAAAATAAATACCAGAGGAATCATAGAGTGGACCAATGAGATATCTTTATTTTCCAGAGCTTTCATGTACCGCACCAATCTTGCTTCAGATCGGTAGCTAAAAAAATTATCATTAATCTATCATTAGAAAAAAGAATGCTCAATTTTTTTCTTCTTAAATTTCTTCTATATTCTCAATATTTATAAAAGAAAACTTAATAGTGTGTCTGTTGAATAGAAGGAGCTTTTGATTAATGAATTTTTATATATGTCCTATATACTGATATTGCAATATTTATATTTATTCTAGCTTCCTTCCGGGAATTTATACTTTTATCTTGAAATTACAATGAGGTAAGAAAAATTTAATTGGTTGTATAACCATGAGTATAAAATTTCAGATTTTGACTTAATCGAGTAACAAAATGAAGTAGAAAATATATCGAACATTTAACTATGAAATTGGGAAACATAAAATACTCCATATTACAAAATCTCTCATAAATAGTGGCGGAAACTTTAAGTTAGTTCAGGCATGAAGAAAAATGATATTTTTTATTAGGATCTCAGCTCAGAAACATAAGGGTAGAGTACTATTACATGAGGTGTTTTTGGCAGTGAATAAATTAAAAGACGATAGTGCAATAGATTAAATATAAGCATTGGTTTAATGAAATTTACAAAGACAAAATACACATTTACATGAATAGCAACATCCTAAGCGAGAATTATTTAAAATGACACTTAAGTACTTAAAGTTTAATTGCTGCTTACATTACCATATATATCTAGCTGTCATATAATGCTGTTATATACCCAAATAAGCTGTTTTATAATTTTTTTCTGATTTTTTTAAAAACTTAATATACTGTCATTGAATCAACTCCCTTTGTTTTTGCTACTCCTAGATCTATTGTAAAAAAATTGTTTTCTTGCATGACTCACCCTTAAAGTTTGCATCGCTATTAATAAGAAAATTTCTTTATTTAGTTAAACGAAAGTTCGAACATTTCCCATAATCACTTTCGACAACAATTTTTCCAAATATTAAAAATTGGAATCTAACAAATGAATCTGAAAAAGCTCTTGAAAGAATGAAAAAATCTATTGTGTCAGACAATAAAAAATATTTAATCTTTCACATGTAGGCTAGTTATATTTTATGCACAAAATAATCTATTCTGTCAAACCAAAAATTTGAAAACTCTCTTTTCAAGTTCTTTCCTCCCTAATACCCCAAAAATGACACCTTCAATTTACTTTTCCTGCTGATACGATCATCTGCACCTTATGAAAAAACATCTTGATTAATCGAATCAGTTTTAATTTCGTCAAAGTAGAACTTACAGATTCCACAAGTACAGATTGTGAAGACGAATTTTCAATACAAAATGTTTATATTCTACAATTTCATTTTTTTCAAGCAGATATAAGCTTTTCTTACCTCTTGAAGACTGGATGTGTCAACAATTCTAGATTTCTTTTGAACTTTTCTCCATAAAAGAATGCATTGCTAGAGGCATCAAAGGATTCTGCCAGTTCTTCCTGCAGTAAAAAAATTGTTAATTCTGTTTTCATTCTTTTGTAAACTCTGACAATCAATAAATTATATTATTTGTCTTATTATCTTATTTATTTTGATTTTAGTGGACAACAATTAATTATTAGAATATATTTAATTATTTTAAAGTGTTATTTGATTAAATTTTAATAAGTATTAAATTATAACATATTTTTTTATGTATGTGATTCTACATATCCCCAGTAGCACACGTATATTGTACAGTATTATACGATATTAATCAATATTCGCAATATTAAATAATATTGTTGAATATTTAATAATATAATATCTTACAATATTGTACAATATTGCGCAACATTCTGTGCTGCCTGGGATACACAACCAAAAATTGTCCGCAAAGTTTAGCTTTTGTTGTTGAAACAGCTTGCAAGATATAAACAAGTTTAGGTAAAATTTCATAACAATGTATAAGGTTCGATTTTGTAGGAATACGTTATTTAACTATTTGATATTTGAGGATGAATAAATACAAGATAGAAATACATGCTTTTTTTTAATGAACTAAAAAATATTTTCTCAAAATATTCCTTGTGAAAATTCCTTGTGATTAAATACAGTTCAGGTTTTAATCAAATGTTAAAAAAATATTGGCATGAAAAATCAAGATATAAATAATTTTAAAAATAAATTTTCATTTATTATAATTCATATAGAATTATCTCACTAATACTTATATAGCGCTCGAGAAGCGCCCCCTATCGTTTCCGTCTTTCCAGGAAGACTTAAATGGATGTATGATGACTCGGAACTCTACTTTCGTTTTGGAATCAATTTATTTTTGCACTACACAAGACAGAGAATTTCGTGAGGTTATTTACATAATAATGATAGAAACTGATCAGAGTATTTACAGATGAAGCGGACTAAAATTGATAAAATGATCAGTACATCAAAGAGATGAAATAACGTAAAATTCCTTTCCTTAAAGCAAACACAACATATTCTACTGAAATCAAAAACTGGATTGCCAGATTCCGAGCTGGAATAAGATGCAACGCAAACGCCGTAATGAAAATAAACAGGAAATATAAAACTTATTAGGATTGGCAATAAGATGACTGGTATGAGACGAGCAATATACTCCGAATTCTAGGCTAATCTTATGGAGTAATATATTTCATTTATTTGTGTGATATCAAACGGGTGTTGTGGTCATTTAATATTCTTTGTAACCTAAGAAAAATTAATTTCAACTTAATATTAGAGAAAATTCAGTGACTGTTGAACTCATTTCCATATTTGTATACAGACGTTCTTCGTATGCCTGTCGTTCTTCTTGTTTATTTTTAATAGTTAAGTGTATTATATTACATTTCTAATAGCCATGAAATATGAATTAAAATTTAAAAAATGAACAATCAACTATTCTAATTAAATGTAAAATTTTATTATTGAGCTAGATATAAATTTTTACTTATCTTACCACTGTTGTCGGACACTCAAAAATGAAGAGTAAATCGCTTAAGTCTTTTTGTTCTATAGTTTCATCTAGAGATACACCAACCTATAAAAAGTAAATATTAATGTAGAAAAAGGTGAAGATTTATTTTATTTTTTAACAGAGAGAGATTAATTTCTGATATGAATTATAAGAAAAGGAAATCATGAAATCTCTACAGCGAGTTTTTGTTTTTCTGGCCATTAAATAAAAAAATAATATGTGGGTTATCAATTTTGTTAAACAAAATTTGCAAGTATCAAGGATGAAAAATATACTTGCTTTCACAATTAATAATTTTCCTTTGGTTACTATCATAATGTGACAATTACAAAAAATTATAAGTGAGGTCAACCTACATGTCATTAACGAATGTTCAATTTTAAGATCGGATAGTTGATGTCGCGATAATTTCGTTCAAATTCTAAAAAGCGGTATTTGCTCGTAGGTCAATATTAAATTATGAATTTGTGGTAGATTTCTCTTTTATTACATATATATCTTAATACAGAACACTTGCTACAGAGAAAATCAAAACAAACAAGTAGAATTGAATTTTTTTCTATTATAGGCAAGAATTTCTCTTTTAGCTATTCTAATGTACCCATACACGAACTACTCAGGTATCTGTTGAAACTCTTTACAAGTATATACCGGATACAAAATTGTATAATATCTACACAGATAATTGTCTTTTACATTATAATTTATTGTTTGTTTCTTGTGGCACTTGTGATAGACAATCCCACTGATAAAGACAGCAATTTTAAGAGTCTCTTGTTTCGGTAGCGCCATCTAGGACCAAGAAAACAACTTAACTACTCATGCATCACAACCATTTTCACGGAGTGGACTTCATGCATACATTTCCTTACTCATCCACGATAGTAATTCAGATCTGAATCAAAGAACGATCACTTTCAAACTAATACCTTCAGTGGTAGTGTCTCCAAGTGGAGAACTTGGTGAACACCGCAGATTTATACGTGCACCAGCCATCTTATACACGGAGAGTCTTCGGACGGCTGACTGAGAACTCACTACTTAAACGATGTGAGTCCAACATCCTACCAACCAGGATATCCAGGCTTATAATATTTTATAATTTTGCTGATTACTTATTAGATAAGAGTGACGTCCGTAAATAAAGGTAATTTCAGAAAAACTCACCGTGTCGTCATCGAAATATCTTAAATTAATCTTTTTCTCTTCAGCTCTCTTCTTGACCATTTTCATTCCTGACTTAGGTTTGATCTTCAGAGTATCGAAAAATTTGCCGTGCTGCAACTTGCTTCCACCTTGCGTCACACCTGTGGAAAACAACCTAATTTCAATTTTTCTTAACAGCAGCAAAAAAATAAGTAGAAAACAATACAACATCAAGTGAAACGAAAATGTCTTATTATAATCAAACATTATGACAAAAAAAGTTATTGCTTGGGGAAAGTTGCCAAATTAGGAACCGTTCGATAGATTAGACTGATATCATAACCTTAATCCTATTAATATTCAGGATATCCTGGAACTAAGCTCCATGAAGGAATTTTAATAAAGGAAACTATTGTTAGAAAAGCATTTTTATTCCATAATGAAAGACAATGCCTAGCCTATTTTTCGACATAGTTACCATTGTTGTTGAAGCGTTTATCTTAAATCCCGTTCTCTACGGAGCCTTGCTTCCGGCGCATTTTTCCCTCTTTCCCCCCTCATTTGTAGTCATCTAGGGGTCTTTGATGGAGGTTCATTTTACGACAGTTTTCGATAAGCTTCCGACCGATGTCCACTGGTCCTATAGTGAGTCAGATGGCAGATTTACGACCATATTCGTAAAGGCAACGGGCCATTATGGATATGATCGGGACTATATATACGGGTATTTATCAGGATACGCGAGTTTTAGAATGTCCTTCTGTAGAAAGATGCTACCTGCAGTGATGAAGAATTGAGCAGGAAAAAGCATTGGCAAGTCAAGATGGTACTTTCATTCTCCTTTATTTTTTTGTTTAAATTCTGTAAACAAATCTTCATCAATCAGAGACTCCAGTCCACTTTTTTCTTCATTGTGAATATTTTCACATCTTTCATTGAAACTTCGCTCGCAATTTCTTACTATCGAATCTCTCATCGCTTACAGTCAACCGTTTGAATGATTTTACTCATCATTTGATAAGAATCTATATTTTAGATGGCAAAACCTGTGTACTAAATTTTTATCTGTCAAGCACTTCGCGTTTTGTATTTATCGAATTCACTTGTACTCAAATACCTATACAAACAGATTTCCTGTGAATGGATCTCATTCAAAATTTAATATAAATCTTTAAATTTGGTAATGACTCTATATATCAAATTTTTGCAGCCCAGTTTAAAGTGTTTTTGAGATACCGTGCTCTTAGACAGATTGACTGACAGACATGATGCCACAATTTGTGTTTTTGGACTCGAGGCGGTCAAAAACATAAAGATTCGTCAAAATCTAAAGTACGTATTTTTTGACGATTACAGTATTTCCTCTGTACTTGGAATATGAGAAAATAAAAAAATGTTTAGTTGGTCCAAATTTGTCAACTGTCCCCTATATTTTTTGACAAATTGTTGCAAATATCCCTACCAGCGGCCAAAAGGCGGGTTGCGTTATTTACTTTCGTTGCTATATTGGTGAGTCCTTCAGCTCCATGGTATACGGCATACATAGCAGAAATGTTGGCCAAAAGTGCCTGAAAAATAAAATATTCTATTGTGTAAACATCAGCATTCACCATGTATTATAGTTTGGGATAAATATTCAAAAGTTGCGGCAAGACTTTTAAATAAAGCTTCTTAAACTCTTCATGGGATTACATTTTACACTGATTTCTATCACATTTTTATGAATGGAATTCTATGAGCTATTGATTAAATTTTTTTTTATTAAAGAACAGAAACAAAAGAGGTGAGTTATTCAAATATTGTTCTTTCTAAACTAGTCGAAGCTGTTTTGAAAAAAACAACGACACCAAAAAAAAAAGTCAATTGATGATTTTACATTTTACCGAGAAGATACTAGATAGGAGATGGGAAATAAAAAATATTATAAAAAATGTAAAATTGAAAAAAAAGAAACCGAATCAATACTAATAGAAGATTTATTTTCGGTAATAAACAATTCCATAAAAAAATTATTAAAATATTTGTTCGTAAAATAAAAGTATTACTATGAACTAGAATAGTTTTTCTTAGAAATTAAGAATATTATTATTTATAATAATTAAAATAATGATTTTTAGAATAATGTTATTACTATGAATTG
The DNA here is from genome assembly GCA_026543865.1 of Argiope aurantia. Lineage (NCBI taxonomy): Eukaryota > Metazoa > Arthropoda > Arachnida > Araneae > Araneidae > Argiope > Argiope aurantia. The sequence continues at coordinate 97,868 of JAPMOR010107026.1, forward strand.
AAATATTTGATGTTTATAAATGAACAAATTGGAATATAATTAAGATCGATAAGATGGTGTAAAATTGACAAAAAACGAATCAATAGATTTATTCTCAGTAATTAACAATCTTATAAATAAATAAAAAAATAATTAAAACATTTGCTCATAAAATAAAAGTATTAAAGTATTACTTTGAACTAGAATAGCTATTCTTAGAAATTAAGAATATTATTATGGATAATAATTAAAATAATGATTTTTAGAATAATGTTATTACTATGAATTGGAATATTTGATGTTTATAAAGGAACAAATTGGAATATAAATAAGATGGATAAGATGGTATAAAATTGAAAAAACGAATCAATAGAAAATTTATTTTCAGTCATTAGCAATCTTATAAATAAATAAAAAATAATTAAAACATTTGTTCGTAAAATAAAAGTATTACTATGAACAAGAATATTTATTCTTAGAAATAAGAATATTATCATAGATAATAATTAAAACAATGATTTTTAGAATAATATTTTTACTACGAATAGAAATATTTGATGTTTATAAATGAAAATATTAGAATAGATATTGTTAGAAATTAAAGCTATCTTTATAAAAGTTAATGGTAGGAATTCGATGAAAAGTTGATTATACAATCATATGAAGAAATCCATCACTTGATCTTAACAAAAAATAATTTCTGTTTTTGATAAATTGATAAAATATGTATTTTTAAAATTGCTTCATAGTTTATATTTTGAAGTACAGAAAAGAATAATTGGAGAAAAGAATAATCAGAGTAGCTGCTTACTTTTAGATATAGGAAAATGGAAACAGCCCAAATTATTTCATTTGTTATATTTTTTTTGAAATTTGTTCTTATTTACTGTGGAAAAAATTAAAAAGTATTGATTAAAATGGAATTTCTTGATCCCATTTGTTTATCTGTAAGGAAGTTTTAAAAAATCTATTTGAAATTTTTTTTCTTGACAAATATCTACAGGAAGAAAACGCCAATGTTTCATACAATAATAATTTATAAAGCTAAAAACAATTGCGAATAAATAAGATAAATAATAAATTTAATAAAAATAATGAATTAATAATAAATAAATACTTGATAAAAATAAATAAGCCTATTAGAAATAAATTGTTTGATAATTTTGCTTATGTTTGAAACAGTTTCATCTGAATCCCTTTGACAGAACTTGAGAAAATATTATCAGAACTGTACAAATTATTTGATTTGATTTTCAGTTCAAATGAATGGGTTATCACGTGGAATGGTATAAAATAATTATTTATGCCAATCATATTGCATTTATTTTATTAAGCATCATTCCATGAATCTTATTCATTTATATATTTTAATTCAACAAAATCGCGCACAATTTAAAAATATTTTAAAAGATTTTTGCCTGTGCTGTGCAAATATTGCTGGTGGCCTTGTCTCTCCGGATGTGCTGTTCTCGAGTTTGAAGAGCCAAACGATAAGCCATGTTTCCAGCAGCATCTCTGGTTTTAAAAAAAGAGATTAAAAAATCAGTTTAAATATTTTTTACTGAAAGAAAGCAAACGATTTTTTTCTTTCTTTCATAAAATAGGCATTTTAACATGATAATTTTTGACCACATAAATAAAGTATTTTTTATCGAATATTCTTTTATTTTCCATTGATTTATGCATATTATATCTGCGACTTGTCGGCCTGTTGGCTTAGGGGTAGCGCGCATTCTCTGTGTTCTGGACATAGAGGGTTCGAGTCGTGGTTCAGGCATGGTTGTTCTTCAGTCCGTGTTCTTCCGAATGAATGAGCCCCACTGTGAAAAGAGGTTGTAGTAGCTAGTGTTATTTTTATATGAGCTGACAGTAGAATTCTGCCCAGGGAAATTTACTCTCAGAAGCTACTGCAACCTACCTCTCGGTAGTAATACGAACACGCCATCATCATATGAATAATTTTTATAAAATGTAATCGAATTTTTAAAAAAAAAATTGTACACTTTTTCACATTTTAAAATTGTTATAATTTTTTTTATTTATCTATTTTTAAAAATAATCAACAGCAAACTGTGGAAGTTTTTATTATTTTATTATTTAAGATCGTAAGTATTATTAAGAAATGTTGACTTTTTTTTTCGATGCTGCAGAAGATAAATATCTAAATAAAAAATCATGGCAGAAAGCTAAAATAATTTTTTTGCCACAATTATAATTCGTAAAAATTCAGATGAGAATAAATTCAAAATTTGATTTTAAAAATATTGAGTTTTTGTAAACGAGCACGCAATCTAAAATGAGTTAATTTTTTTTAGGAAATAAATAATGAATGCCTTTCGTTGCATTTTAAATTGCTTTCAACAATTATTCCTGTTCTAAGAGCCGATGTACATGTTAAACCGCTTGAACTCAATAGCCGTTAATATGCACTTTACCTAACTAACCTGTAAATGAACTGGGTTGTTCCGTTAAAGTGAGAATTATATCTGCGTAATTTGCTCCTTAACGGCTTCCGCATTGTTGAAGTCCAAAAGTTTGTTTCTCTCTTTTACTTTCCCTACTCTCTCTCTCTCTCTCTCCACTTTTAGTTTGATTTCACGGGGTTTTTTCTCTCTCTCTCTCTCATATTTGGCATCAGTTGTTAGTGTATAGCATACCTAACTCTGTTTTCAAATTCGTTTCTGCTATAAGCGAGTCAATTTGTATCATGATTCTTTGCATTATAGCTTTGAATTTATTTTATGAACTATTTTATTAATTGTTTCATTGTATTAAAGTGATTCTTTAGAAAGCGGAAATCATCTACATCGCAGAACAAATATATTACTTCGATGAATTAAAAGCCAAACTTTGACTTTCACATCTTACTTTGTGACTCCTACCATTCTCCCAGGCACCAAGCGAATAAGCTTATTCTTGACAGCAAAGAATCCAGCGTGTGGCCCTCCATAGTTTAAGTGCACCCCAAACCTCTGACTCGTCCCGATTGCAACATCCACCCCGAATTCACCGGGAGCTTTCAGAACTGTCAAGGCAAGTAGGTCGGTTGCACACACTGCTATTCCCTAAAAGAGAAAAAAAAACTTACAGTTAAGTTTGGTAATTTATTAAAAATTTGTTGTGTGAAAAGTAGCCTCAATAATCAATGACTTTAATCACTGCATTTTGAAGGAATTTATTTCTGCACTTGTTTATTTTTATGGCTTCTACGTTTACTTGGCGATTTTCAGATTACCTCAAGATTGCGAAGCGTCATTATGTATCATGTACAAAGATTTCACCAAGATTGTTGCATTTCCTTGTTTACTCGGTGATTTCCAGATTACGCCAAAATAGCCAATGCCGATTTGAAAAAGATCTACATCTCTTGGCGATGTATGGCACTGTACGTAAAGATAATGAAGTATCCTTATTTGTTTCACTCCAATGAGAATTACTGAATACTTAAAAACTTTAATGTCTTTCGACGGAATTAATTATTCATCATACCTAAACATGTAATAATATATTTTTATACTTGAGTTCAGTTCAGTTTAATTATATTAACGTCCATGTTTTAAAGCAATACTAGGGCTATTTTGTGGCGGACCTCGTAATTTTGAACAGCAGCCAGATGACGAGGGGGACACACATGCTGACTACCCCCTCTCCAAGCTTCCACACCATACCAATGGGAGGACGTTTTGACCTGACGGATTTTACACTCATCAGGCCCACTTACATGGCGGATCTTGGGTGGAATCGGTCTTAAACTTGAAACCCTCAGGTTCCAGGCCACCACGAACCTCATTTTGTTCTTGAAGTTAAGGTTCAAAAATAATTATATTTTTGAATAATTGCATAACAAATATTGAAAAAACATCTATGAAACCAAAATATACAGGTTAAGGGGCAAAAGTCTTTAATTTTTTTTCTTCTAAAAAAGAAGTATAAAGCAAAAATCTTCTAAATTAGAGGTTTATCAAATGATTTGCTCAAAATTTTGGAGATAGTACAAGAAATACGCTGTATAGTTCCTGAACGAAAAAATAAAATTTTTTCTATCCATTGTTTAAATATTGGTGTTAAGTGGTTAAATAACACGAAATTTTCCAATTTTTTTTCACATTTTGAAAAACTCAAACAACTATAAAATATTTCTAAATAAATAGATAATTTATTCTCTAGTTCAGAAACTGCCAAATATTTTGAGGTATTTTTATATCAAATTTGAACAAAAAATATGCATTAGATTTTAGTCTATGAGGTTTTTTTATAAGAAATTGTAGCAAAGATTAGAATTCGAGAACATGGCATTTAAAGATGTAAAATAGCATTAAAAAGTATGTGAATACAAATATAAAATTCAATGTAACTTCCCTCCAAAAAAAGACTTTGAAACAAAATTCGGACGGTTTATTAAAGAAATCTATTCAAACATTAAGAATATTAAATAAAAAAAATTCAGAATTCGCGAAAAATCGATTTTTTATCATAGTAACTTACCTTAAGATTAACAAAAAAAGATGGATAAATAGAAATAGAATTTTCAAAAATCGCTTTGCGAAGTGATATTAAAAAACCAACACAACACTTTAACAAGGAAATATATCGTTTTAAAATACGCCTAAAATATTTTGAAAATATAGAAAAAGAAATAAACTTACAACTGGATAAATTTTTTTAAAAAAATTGTGAAGTGATTTCAAAATCATTTTTGTTCACTAATATTTTTGGAAAAAACGTTGAAATTCCATTTAATTCTGATTAATTAAAATTCAAATTAACGTTTCAAAAAATAATATTCCCACTCTCCAAAATAGAAGCTGTAAGAAAATTTATAGCTGGTTAAGTTAACGTTAACCAGCTATAAAATTAAGTTTTAAGTTAAACAATCTGGTTTGCAATGCCACACGTATACACGCTTCTTTTTATTATTAGTAAATATCTTTATCAGAAGATATGGTAACATAATGCACCGGTTTCTTATGTATTATTGAGACTTATCTGAAATTAAATTTATTAAATTACGAAACAGGCAGAACTACTTACCCCTCCCTTGTGACACTGTTCAACGAGTTCAGTGAAGTCCTCGATTTTCCCTTCAGTGTCTGGGTACTGGAATAGAACACCAGAATGGTCCTTTTTGGATAAATCAACGTCCTTGAAGTCCGTTACGATTATTCTCACTCCCATGGCACTGGCACAAAATATGGCTCATTATTTTGCAGAAAAGTTTTCATTTGTTTAGTGGCATACAAATAATTTCAATAACGATTTTTTTAAATTCATGTTTGTCTTATTAAAATTGGAAATCTTCCAGCGCTGAATCGAATAAATTAAGTGCCACTTATAAATAGAATATTTATGGCTGTGTTTTTCCAAAGAAAGTATAGCATTTGTCTTACCTGGCTCTAGTTTTAACGACAGCTATCGTCTGAGGGTGGACTTTATCAGAGCAGTAAAATTTCTTTCGTCTTACATATCTATAAAGAAAAAGAAAAGCTCTTATTTTCAAGACCTGTGTAATAAGTATGAAAGCAAAACTAGTTAAAAGTACATTTTAGCTGTAAATATATGTATTTTTAAATATTTATATATTAATCCTACAATGAATCATCCAACTATTTGAATACACGTTTTTATTTCCATTTATAAGCTTCACATGATTGTTTCAGATGGCATCAATTAGCGTTAGGAAATTCTATTTTAAATGCTTTTTGATAAATGTTTGTAGAAAAGACGATGTATGGCAACAGTGGTACTAGAATTAGATTTAAACTGGAAACTTGCAAAAGCACCAAGATCGCTGTTGTATAAATAATCTTACCATGAAAAATATATTCAAATATTTTTTGCGTAGTAAAAAACATATAGGCAGAAAAGGACGTTTACTTTTATTGGATAATTATTATAATAGGATTTGTGTCACTGATATATTTTTTGAATTAATAATTTAGCTATTTAGTGCATTTTAATTTTAAAAAATTTCACGAAAAATTTTACATCATTTTTCTGTTATACGCAGTTATTCAAAACACACACGCACACACAGCATAATTTTGACAGATGCATGGCCGTGGCGGTAACACTTTTGTAATTTAATTTTTTAACGATTTATTTTTAGATGGGAGACAGTAATTTGTACGTAATGACGAAAGCCAGAACCATGTGTTCAAAGAAAAGCAAAGAGGACAGAAATTTTCGCGTTTAGTGATCTTACTAAGAGATTCCGATAGAGATTTTTTGACACGTATCGATTTAGTAAACAAGTACTGAAAATGAATATAAAAGCTTCATAATTAGTAAAGTTCTGTTTTATGCATTCTTACACGAGTACTGAAAATTAATAGAAAACTTCATAATTTGTAAAATTCGATTTATTCAATGTTAAACGAGTACTGAAAATGGATAAAAAAGCTACATTTCGATCTCACGAAAAAAAGAAAAAAAAAGGAATGAACGACGATGTTTAATTTACCTGATGCTGAGAGACATGGCCTCGGCCGCTGCAGTTCCTTCGTCCAAAAGCGAGGCATTGGCGATGTCCAGCCCTGTGATATCAGCCACCATTGTCTGATAATTTAGGAGACTCTCTAATCTTCCCTGAGCTATTTCAGCCTGGTATGGAGTGTACTGTGTCGTCCTGTGAAAATAAAAAGAGATTTGAACCAGTAATTCTGAATATATTCTATGCTCGATTGGTCTACCAAATATTTGCATTCTGGTCTTCATCAGTCGTTGTATGCTGTGTGTAGAAATGAAATATTTTAGCTTTTGATTCAGCGATATAGCCTATCGAACATTTTAATTGATCTTTTCCTTAGCGTTTTATAGCAGACATCCATTATATAGATATTATCATGTTAAAAAGAATATGAATTCGATCTAAAATATATGCTACATGCTTGAACTAGTAGACTGTTGTCTCATTCCTTGTGTTTTGAATAAGTGATGGTGAAAAATTAATCTGAAAAATCTAATTTTTAATCCATTATTCAAATTTCTTCTTCTTTCAGAACACATTAAACATTCTATGACGCTTATTTTTATGGTAATAAATACTGTTTTTTAATGCCGGCGTCCTTACATAGCGCATCTTCCCCGTGATCTAGGCTTCTCGGATTCGAATCCCGGTTCGGGCATGGTTGTTCTTCATCTGTGTTCCATCTGTGAGGGCTGTGAATGTGCCCTCCTGTAAAAAGGGGTTGTGCAAGCGAATGTGTGAGTTTCATCTTCATATGAGCTAGAAGTCAGACTTCTGCCCTCGGGTGCTCAGGGGTCTTTACCCTCAGAAGCTACTGCACCCCCTTTCAGTAGTAACGCGGACACGACATCATCAACTGTTTTTTTTTTTTTTTATAAAATATTAAAGTTTCTTTCGTTGGAACGTGTCCATTTCTCAAGGTCCATCCTACAGAATCAAATTGAAAATAAGATCCATATATCCATGGGAAAATTTGAATGCTACCTTTAAAAAAGTTGTGTAAGGAATGCCTAACGCCTTACTAGGTTGCCTAGTAAGATAATTCTTAATCATGAAAAATAAACATATACTTCCATTTGGCGAAAAGGTGCGATTAAAGAATTCTAATTTATTTTATTACAGTCAATAAATGTAGTGATGAAAAATTTACGAAATAAAATTATTATACAGTCTTTTATTCTTATTTAGTAATACAACCTTTTACAAAGATTTTAAAGAGAAAAGCTCTACTCATCTGAGCTGAAAACTGACTGAGTTCTCAAGCTTTAAATATCTTTTTTATAGACGAATCAAGCAGCTTCTGGAAAAACTAAGTTCATTGATTGGATAATCTATAACTGGCTACTCCAATCCATCTGAAGGCACAGTAAAATCTGAATGACCGGATCGCCGCAATAGCAACACTCAGGAACTGTGGTTGATTCCTAAGGGCTATCACCGGCCAGGGTACAACCAATCATCGATGGGAGGCGATCGATCCCGATCTTTTTCTGTACCCACCAGGATGGTGAGAACCAACTACCATTCCAGAAGCTACTCATCGAGGTGCTCCCCCCAATGAGAGTCATTGATTGGATAATCTTTCTTGAGGCAGTACATGAAATTATCTAAAATCTATAAAATGGTGATATTCCAAACTCTGTCGATTTTGATCACAGATGGGCGATAATTTTTTTATGTGAAATGTTTCTGAGACAAGAACATTTCACAAAATATAAAAAATAGGTTGGATAACTATATAAGAATCAGTATTTAGTAATTTTTCAGTGATGCAGGGATAAACATAAGCTATATATAATTATTTACATAGTTTAAAACCTTTTTTTCTGATTGGAAGTATATATCTATTTAAAAGTTTTGAAAGTACTTACTGGGCCACGATTGGAGTATATAGCATGTATGTAGTCTGTATTAAAATGATCCAATTTTGAATTTTCTTTCCAAAAGTAAAGATATTAGAATATCGCCATTATCCACAGTGGAAGGAGACACCTTTATGCCCAGGCTTGAATTTTTCGCCGCGTAGTAACAGATTCCCCAGAAATAACAGATTTTGAATACTTCCCATCGAGTAAGTTACTGTCATGCGTGTTCGTTGAATTTTTAAAAATTTCTCTTACGTTGTTTGAACAATTGCGTAAAGATATTGAATCAAATTCCGCCAAAAGCTTGATGATTCTCAAAGCGAAACGGTTTGCAACATGCAACAGGTGCTCGAAAATAACACCACAGGAGGGGACACATATTAAAGAGCATCTCAAATGATTTAAAAATGGCTCAGCACAATGGAACAGAATTCTGGGAGGCCAAAAACCGCTCGAAATACAGCTGTTCTTAAGTGAATGGAAGCTGAAACTTTAAAAAAAAATTCAAGAAAAATAATCTAATAATGACAAAAAAGTACTATACACGAATTATATGCTAACTCTATGATTGAATTCGGTGAAAAAGACGTATTTGAAAGAAGAAAATCCGAATAACATTGCCCCATTACATTTGTTTTTCCTGATTCAGAATTTCTTAACGAAATTTCTTTTCTTCCCTACCCTCCAGACGTAGCTCCTTGCAATGGCTGGTCATTTTCAAAATTGAAGACGACATTAAAAGGATTTCAGTTTGGAAAAAGGTAAGAGATAATGCAGAATGCTACGACTGAGATGAAAATCATTGCAAGAAAAAAAGAGTTCTGAAGAGGTGCTTTCGGCAGAGAAAGAATCGATGAGATAAGTGTGTGGAGGCAAAGAATCTGCTTTGAAGGGAGTCCCGTCAAGTAAAGAAGATATTTTTTTCAGCTAAAAGTTGGATACTCTTTATATAATTTTCGTATTAAAGTATTAACATTAAATTTTGGAATTAGCATGATTTTATATACATTTCTGGACAGATATCTAGCTGTGAATGAATTAATCGCTTTAAGTTGGAGCAAAACTTTAGTAGTTATCAGTTGATGGAGCGGCAATCCCCCTCTTCCCCAATCAAATGCATATGAACTCACTTAATATAAGTTAGCATAAATTAGAAAACCACAAAATTATTAAAACAAAGAGTATTTTTGAACTAAAAATAATAAAGGGAGTACAAATGTTGTATTCATTATAAAAGCAATTAAAGAGATCGGAATTGAAACAGAACAGTTGAATTCTTGAGACTGGAAAAGAGAATTATTTTTGAGATCCTGTAGAGTGTTTTTTAATTCAAATGGACAGAAAAGAATCGAAACGAAAATCTCACCATCCTGGATTCTCGAAGATATTCCTGAGAATACAGTGAGGAACCAGACAGTTGTAGTAGCCCATACCTATGAAGGAGCGCCAAACTTCATTCCGATCTACTACTTTCCGAAGATAATTTAGCAACTCGTGTTCACCTAAATAAAACAAAAAAAAAAAAATCAAATCATTTGGTGTAATTTTTAATACCTTAAAATTATAATACATTTTGATTCTAAAGTGTGGATGATTTTGGGTATAAAGTGAATTATTCTTTTACTACTTTATGCCATAGTTCTGTTTTAACGCCTTCTACATTTTTTTCTGCAATTGTTTATTATGTCATTTTTGTGTTTCTGTAAAAATGGGTATCAGAGTGAACCTTGCTGTGCTGCAAGTTTAATATAAAATAAATTTTTCTGTCTTTCTATACACCTTTTTTTGATCCGTTTCCATCTGATTTGGTGGGCGGTTTCGGTATCATTATATTCGTAGACTGTCACCATAAAAATCTAAAAATTTGAATTTATTGCATTTTATAAAACATCATGTTAAGTCTATTTTCTGTATTAAATTCTACTGATGAAAAATTCGTCTTCATCCATCACAATCGTTAAAGAGAAAATTACTACCAAATTCTTGAGCTTCGATATGATAATGCAACTAAGGACAGGAAACTATTGGTAAACAGGAGCATGTTAAACCAACATTGTAGCTAAAAGTTGTCAAATGCTATCGGGAATGTTTAAATAAATTTTATATAAATAGATCAGGAATAATTCTACAGAATAATGCCCATTAGTTTGACTCTTTTTGCCTTCCAAATATGGACCAAATGTAGAAGAAAGAAGAATATAGCGAAACGGCTATGCTTTAAATCCTTTGCTTCATAATGTTGAACTGAAACAAGTGAATTTATGTCAATTTGTTCAACATTAGTTCACACCAAACGTTGGGAACTATGAAAAAAAGCTTTCTGTTTTCGAGCCCTGAAGCAGTTAACACTATTGAAAAATGCAATGGACATACTGGAAACATTCCTAATATACTGTCAGTTTGTAGGGTAAAATTCTGGAAAGTGGTAGCCACAGAATAAAACTTGCCTCGTAAAATGAATCGAAACAAAAATATCTCTTAATAAAGTTATCAAAATAATGAGACAATGAAAGAGAAAGGGGAATAAAAATCAGATATACTTTACTGGTATTTTTGGAATATTTTTTTTAATATAGAAAAAAATTCCAAAGCAATTTAAGCGTGAATTCATTTTTCGTGCAAAACTTATATCAATTCGTCGGCTGTAAATCATTAGCATTTAGTTGATTTAGGATATCAGTTACTTTTTAAATAATTGCTTACTTAAAAAAATACACAATAATTGGGCAATCTGATTTAATTTGAGGGGGGTTTCATATAATTTCATGAAAAGGAAATCTGTCGAAAGAAATAATACCGTAATATATATTTCTGTTGCCACCGTCCTTTTTTAAATAGATGCAAAACATATAGCGATAACTAAAATATTAGAATATTGGTTAGAGTTTTCCCATACTGTTATTGGTGGGATATAAGATATTTTTTTTAACTATATGATTGCTACTTTGATTATATGCAATTCATTGGTCAACAAAAAAAGTTACAAATGAGTTTTTTTTATATTAACGTCTTCTTGGTTGTATCCTGGTGATGGAGACAACAAAGAATTCACTTTTATTATTTTATATAAAATTCGGTTTATCTTCTCAATTTGTTATTCTTTATGTACTTGATTGACTAAAATGTCTCGGGAATTAAAAAACGGAAACAACCTAACTTTATTCCGGCATTATTCATCGTAAAATCATAAAAATGGTATCATTCGAAAGATTTAGAAAAAGTTCTTAGATTTAAAGATTTTTGAATTACAAATTTAATAAGAGACTGTTTATGTATTTAAATAAGAACAAATTTCAACATTTCCAAAAGCAACACCCATTTTTCTATTTTACTCATCAAATTTCAAAATTGCATCAAAAGCTCATCAAACTAATATTTCCTTCTGAAATCCAAATTTCATTAGTCAAGGTTTAGGAGCTAATAAAGTGTTGACCTTCTAATGTTAAAGCAAAATCTTTATTCATATCTTAAAAAATAATGTAGTTATTGACCTGAACTCCTTTTGCTATGAAAATATTAGACATTTTACAGATTTTGCACACTTATCATTAAAAAGTAGCTTCTTATATGCGAAAAAGAATTTCAAAATTCGACTTTAAAATGTCTTAATTGGCCATGGCCTTAAATTTGGGGATAAATCGAAGGAAAAGGCCATTTTATGGTTGCACGCAAAATTTCAGCTGATTCCTATGAGTAGTTTTAACGTTTCATTATTTTTCTTGTTTTGCGCTTAAAACGATGCTCTTACGGGCGTACTCACAAATTTTAAATTGGCGATATCATTTAATTTGGCCTTAATTAATCAATCTGTCATTACAAATTTGGGAAAACCTTTATTTACTCTGTAAAAACTGTAATGGGAAAAGTATTCGTTATTACCTCCGAAACAGCTGAATATGGAATAATCCTGAAAGAATGAGGGATACACACTTATAAGAATCAACTCTTCTGATTGAGAAGGACAGTACAATTACTTCATTTTAATATCTATCACACGCTATAAAGCACTTTATTAGAGTTCACGTATACTTATTATTATAAAAATAAAGTATATATAAGAAATTTAATTCATATATTTAATTCATATAAGGAATATTTCAAGAGAGATAGCTGGTCTTTAAATGCGATTAAATTTTAACTAACAACACGGTCAATTTATCATAATTACTAGCAAATTTCTATAAGTAAGCTTGTTAAGGTAGATTTTAAATAGTTCTCATGCAGTTATTTTCTGCAGGTAAGAATAAAAAGTATGATGTGTATAAGTGCTTCATTACGTAGTTAGAAAATAAAATAATCTCCGCTGCGTTAGAAACAGATGCTTTACCTTTTGGAGCGCTGATATCCATAAGCCGATTAAGTCGAATGTTTGCTGGGACGGTCTTGTTTATGAGCTCATCAATGCTCTGAAAGAAAAGTGATGCAATAAGTTAGGAAAACACATACACTACATCAAAAGTTAAAAAAAAATTGAATCCCTAGTCCGAAGCAATAGCAAAATAGTACTTTAAGTGTGATTCTCTACCTTTGATTAATTTTAAAATTCACTTTTTATTGTATAATACCAATAATGAGCCCACATAAAAAATATTTATATAATTACTTTTTGAATGTAATAAAATGTGTAATTAAAAGAACGGAGAATATGGCTGTAATTTATGGTTGAAAACATTTTTTTTAATTTTATTATTATTTTTAAGAAAAGCATTGGCATTACTGAAAAAAAAATGACACAACGGTCAATAATGTTCTTTTTTCACAACAATATATTTCGAAATTACTTAGAAATTAAATTTTCTGTTAGGTTTTAATCTAAAATTTAATTAAAATTTTGAAAAGTTCCCCTTTATTAAGCACTTACTTCTACATGAAGCGGCATCAAGTAGAAATCGATTGTAAAATGTATATTGTAATTTTAGATATGCTTTAAAAAAATTAGAATACTGTTATCGACATTACATTACAAAAATAAAAATACTATTACCGATGTCTAGAGAGTATCTAAATCTTATATATCTAAACATGGGAACGATCCCCTAACATAAAATGTCGAATAGCTTTCAATGTAACCATAGAATATTAAATCAAAATTTGTACACTGCATAATTTTTCCTTAAGAAGTCAATTCATACTATCAAAAAAGGATATTGCTATAGAAAATTTTAAATTTTATATGATATTAAATATGTAGATTATCTCTTATGAGCATTTTAGACACATAGTATTCTATTGCATATTATTAGATTTGAAATGGTAATTTTAATTTCAATGTATGGTGACAAGTAGCAGAATAATGTTAGATGTTTCTTTCTTTTTTTTTCTTTACTTACGACTGTACATGTAAACACAATAACACAAAATAACAAATGGATACAATTTTATGGAAAAAATTAATGGATGAAATTTTATTTTATTTTTATCAGAACTGAAATTTACTGAATATACAGCAGGCGTCAAAATATACAGTATTGAAATGAAAAGATGAACAAAATTACATAGTACTGAAATGAGAAGATGAGCAAAATTATATTATTGTCAGCTGTGAGTTTATTTTTCCTCAAAAGAAATTTACATATATACATACAAACTATTAGTGTATCGATTTACCACGGTATGCGTAATGTAAGTGTTCTAAGTTTGAACCGCCTTGCTATATACAATGTTCATAACGTTCACGCAGATTCTCAAACATATCCTAGAACAAAGGTTGTTTCAGACTCCTGCAAAAAGCGATGATTTTCTCACGTAATGCGGTCATAGTTCTTAGAGCTTCACAGTTGAACACACTCTCCTTTAATATTCCCTTTTCTGTTGACACAGTACACTACCAGAACGGCAAAATTTCTTAACAATAGACAACTTAACTGTGTTACTTGGTGCTATCTTATTGAACTTCTCTTGGAACTGTTCTGCCGCCTTTTTCACGACCGCTTCCGTATGAGCGAAAATAATGCTCAACTACAACTGCTTTTTCCTCCGTCAAGAGAGCCATTTTCAACAACAACTGCACAACACAACTGCCTTTTCACTACTGAGAACACATGTAGTTGGAGCTATGCCTATTCGACAAACGCAACCGAGATGCGCAAGTTTCATACTGTATATTTTGGCGCATACTGTATATGAAAGGGTTGATTGCCTCACCGACCTACTCCCTCCTACATATGTGACCATATTTGATGTTGAAAATTCAACAAATTAGGATTTATTTGATGTTAAAAGTGTACATATTACAAGAATTGAATTTTGGAGAAGATGCATGAAATAGCTGGTTGCAAATCGACAGTTTGCTCGCGTATATGTGAACACAATATATGTTTAAAATGTAGTAAATAATAATTAATTTGATGCTAATCCTTTGGGCCCCACCGGGGCATACATATCCCACTGATATTTTTAAATTATCCATACGGATAAGTGTGGAATTTATTGAAATACATGTCTCAATGGAATGCATGTCTCATGTCTTCATATGTTAGTATAATTTTTAACTACAGCTTTGTAATAAAGTAGTAATAAAGAAACCCGAAAGAAAACTGTATGTACCATTAGTAAAGTTACACTCTGTAAAAACTGTTTTGCAATTTATAATGCATAGAAATGCCAGGAATAATGTCGGAAGCGTAATTGGTAAGAGATTTCTTGCAATGAAATTGTTTTAAAATATTATATAATCTAGACTCAATTTTTCAATGCATTTTACATGGTCACCTCAACCCCAATGGGACACTTGTATCCCATTTAAAAAGACCACTGAAGTACATGTGACCCATCTCAAAAATTACACTTTTAGTTAATTGTTGTTTTTATTTTAGCAGAATATAGCTATCGATACTTTATTTGAACCATTAGAGTCCTAAATTATCTTAATTTTGGAAAATAAAAAACTGGAATTTAAAGGGTTAAAAAGATAACAAACCTATTACAAGAATTGCATTTTAAAGAAAATGTATGAAATGGTTGACTGTTTATCAACTGTTTATTTGGGTATATGAAAATACATTTGATGTTAAAAATGCAAAAAATTAAATGCAAGAACTAATTTTTGGAAAAAGTATATGAAATGATTAATTCTCTATCAGCCTTTTTATTCGCGCATGTCTAAACGTATTTCATGCAGTTACGTAAAAATGCAACAAATTAAAAAAACGAGTATCGAAGTATGGTTTGTACACCCAAATGCCAAATTTTGGATCAAATACATCATCATGTATAGATTACATCGGTTTGTCTATCAACATTTATCAGAATACGGTAACTCTGATACACAACAAATTGAAAAAAATGTGGTTTTGAATCAAAATTATATTTCTAAATAAAAAAAAAGAGAAACTTCTGTTTTATTTTTCTTGGAGATCGTTGAATCTATGAAAACAATCTTTGACGCAATGTTCTAATTTCTAAAAACATTATAGATATTCATACATCATTGCGAAACAAGCATGTAATCCGTTACTAATAACTTGTACCTGTGTCCAAGGAAATTGTTTTCACAACATTTTTATCTCAGAAAAGGCCAATTTTAATCGGAGAATGATAAAATTCTTAAGGAGAACATTTCGTATCAGAAAAAAGTAAATATATGAGATAACTTCTCGTTATATGTCCTACCAAGACAAAAGTTAAAATATATACAAAGACAGACGAAGGAGAAACCGAACATTTCGATATTATAAAATAATATGATTTTCAAAATTATTTATACTAGTACATAAATATTAATTTCTAACACTAATCATACCAATATTTAATACGTACCTATTTCTACCATAGCCGGTCAAATGACCGTATTTTATATTTCCTGATTGAATAATGAAATATAAATGTTAGAAAGTAGATAAATAAATTAACATCATTATAATTAAACAAAATTGCATATTGTCAATTTCTATGTATTGCAGACACAAAGAATAAGAATTTTTAAATCCTTGCTTATCGGATTTTTACATATACAGGGTGTTTCCATTGTACAATTTCCGCAAACATATTTTTCACATTTAGAACAAATGATTTAATGGTTTTAATTTCGTGACACTATCCTATTTGCATGTCTTACATTGATAAGAATCAGTTATAGATTTAGGCATCAATCGTTTTGTATTTGTTCTTTCTTTTGGTTGTTCACGGGCTTCTCGAAAATCGACAGCAAGTTCTACTGCTAACTGGAGTAAAAAATATTGTCTCGAGATATTTTCGTCTGTCGTTTGTTGGCACAAAATCCATTCATTTATGCCAGATAAATAAATGTACAATTACCTAAATACAATACGCTGAATATGCATCTCATCATAATTTCTGATCCGATAACCTTATAAAGCAATAAATTTTTCTCCCGGCCAGATGACTGGTTGTGGTAGATAACGGTATACAACAAGTATTATTCAAAATAAACAAAATATAAATTTAAAAATAATAGAATATTAACTGTATATAATTCTTAGAAAAATTCATGAAGTCAGATGTGAAAAAGCGATAAGATGATATGCGCATTTCCGACGCAAAAGTTCAAAATCTTGTCATTTGACCGGTTATGGTAGGCTCAGTGCTAAGCATAAAATTTAGATATGCTCATTTCCCTTTATTCATTAGCCGCCTATAGCGACTAGCTAGTAAGCCAACAATGCTGGCTGTTTAATTTCAATTAAAACTCTTATACATAACTTGATATTCAAGATTCCTTCTACAAAGTATTTTTAAACATTAAATTATGACAGGCTTTTAAGCCCTGTTATTTTAAAAACTATACATGCTCTGTTTAGTATGCGCATGCATCTTTTTAACAAGGTCAAGTCATAATTGCATTCAAGTTATTCACAATCTCCCTCTAATTCCACAATCTTTACTTTCTCGTGTACAAAGTATATCAAAAGAAAATACTGTGATCTTCAAAGAATTCGAATTCAGGATTTTGAAAATGAAGCTTAAATCGAAAAACACATTTTTAGAATTATTTTTGTCTGTTCATTTGTTTGTCTATGATGCATAATAATTCTAAAGAGCTTTAAGTTAGATAATTGAAATGTGGCACATGTTTTCACATCAATGTTTATAGTTTTATATCAAATTTTGAACGAAGTCCTTCAGATGAAGCCTATCTGCCCGATTGATCAAATGTATATTAACTCGATTGTTACAAAACCAAGAAAAGTTGGTACACATATTTGATATCTAAAATGCAGATAGTATCAAATTTAGAACCGAATCCATCAAGAGATTAACCGTTTGCCAGCCTGTCCTTTCACAAGCATGCAAACGCGAAAACTCAAAAACAGAATGACTGAAGTATATGAAATCTGGTATATGATTTTCTGGTTATAATTGCAGTTAATCAGATTTTTGTTTTAATCTATTAGAAAAAAAGGCATCTAAAATGCACATGCGGTTTTCTGGTTTTGCATATTAATCGTATCTGAGTGATTAATCGCTAAAAAAATCGCCAAAGATCACGCTCTAATAGGCCATTATGTAAATACTATTTTTCGCCGATGACACACGGTTAACAATGCATTAGCACATTTATTACAGAGTATGCTAGAGAGTTTCGGAAATTACTAATTATATTGGGTTGGGGACTACAGACACCTTTATTAAGAAGATATGAGATAATTTCAGAAAGATCATTCTTGCTAATTGCGTCTTTTTTTTTTTTTTTTTTTTTTTGCAAAAAAATTAATAATAACTCCGAAAATTTATTTTCCGGTCTTCTGAAGAAGATGAAATGCGACGATTAATCGAAATCTTCAGGTAATATATTTTGTCTCTTGCTAGCTACACTTTTTTCTCACTTCATTCATGAGAAATGTTCTCACAGAATCTTATTTGCTATTCTATATTTGGCACAACATTATAAAATGCTATCTTTATTTTTTCTCAAGGAGAAATGCTTTGAGAAATTTTTCTGTTTACCTTAAAGGCACGTGTTCACAGCGATTCGTTACAATCACGCATTGAACTGATTAAATTATTTCTTCTTATCGGTAGTGTTCAAGTTCAGACAGTCACGAATTCCCTAGGACTTGATTCAGCGTACGTTTTTCAGAGATTAGAGAGTTTATTACAAGAGGTATAGAATATTTAACTATAGTTTAGCAACGGATTGTAAAACCCTCCCGCATTTGCGCAAACGTTAGGGTGGGTTTAATTCGTCAAAATAGGGGTGAAAGGAAAGATGAAAGGAGAAGATGTTTACATTTACTAGTATTTAATAGGGAAAATCCAAGGTCAAAGGGAATACCGGAAATGCAAACATCCTTCAGCGTCTCACCTCTTAATAAGATGGAGTCGTCGAAATGTGGTCGTCTCAGAATCCGTTGATGAACTATATCATGTGCTTTTGAAAGGAATCCTTTACTCGTTAATTTGCTATCAGCATTTGTATGAGTAAACAAACCAAGTTCAAACCAAGTAAACCAACCAACCAAGTGTTAATAATCTTTCATCATGAACTACTTGCTGCACTTGGCATAAGCCGGGAATATTGATTGTGCAAACATTTAATAAATTCTTTTATGCATGTCTTAATTTTTTTTTAAGTTGATTCAAGAAAAGTTAAATTATTTTTCATGTCTTAATTTCCACCAAAAAAATTTTAAGCATCATCGAATTGTAACAGCCATTAATGCGATGTTTTTCAAATAGCTTACGTCTGTTGTTTTAATATGTATATGACCCATTCAGATAAAATTATATTCTATGACATTATAGAGCTATTAAAGAGTAATTATTCGCTCAAACTTTCGCAGTATTGTATCTTTACTTTCTTATTTATCATCTCATCTGTATAGATAATAAATAGAATCCATCTTCCTTAGCTTTTAACAATGGAAGACAACCCTCCTTTTATTCTCCCTTTAAGTCAAACTGACTTCGTCGGACTTATTCTCCCATGCTTCCTATTTAATATGTATCCTTGAATCATTTTGCACCTTATTTAGTTTTACCCTACTTTGGAAATTGTTTTAGATTTCGAAATTTTCGTCTTACATTTCCACTCTCTAATGACACTTTACAGAATTTTTCAATATTTTCCTTGACTGAATTCTGTTATTACTTATGGAACCTATACATGCCAACTGACGAAGTCAGCGATTTAAGCCGAGTTTGTTCAGTAGCTCCTAAGGGTTAAGGTCCTGAGCACCCGAAGGCAGAAGTTGACTTCTAGCTCCTACGAGGATGAGACTCACACATTCGCTTGCACAACCCCTTTTTACAGAAGGCCTGCTTCACACCTCACGGATAGAACACAGGGTAAAGAACAACTATGCACTAACCAAGACGCCCAGATCACGGGGAAGACGCGCTACCCCTAGGCCAGTACGTCTGCCGGCTGAGTTCTTGATACATAATAGTCAATATTGATTCTTTGCAAATAAACTCCATACAAATTAAATTAATCAAATTTCAAAGATTTTAACATGATAATATTTGTAGGTTAATATGATAATATTTGTACTTCTTTCTCTTGTTTACAACCGACCACCCCGCCACCACTGAACGTAGCAGTATCGACAGGATCGTAGGTTGGATACTATCTGTAATTTAATGATACATAATATTTATAATTTAAAAAAAATATTCGATCTTATTTTTAAATATTATTTAAATTATGTTTAAAAGTTTTCTTTATTTTTTTATTTAAATTTACTTTTAAATTTTATTTGTGCATTCTTTTATACTCGATATATTGATGGATGGATGGATGTTGGATTTTTATGGCGCAAGACCAAAACTGGCTATGCTGCGCCAAAACAAGTGGTATGTGTATATTGCCATATGATTGTTAAACAAAACATTTCCTCAAGGTTAAAATACAAACAAAGCTTTACACTTATAAGAAGAAAGCAAAATAATTTTAAAGGACAAAGGTCTTAAAATTATAACTCCAATTATCGAAAAAATTCCAAGAAAATGTTTAAAATCCCTATAGTATTCATATAAAATGGAAAAAATTTATAGCTCTTAAAAATTCAAAGATATTCCTGTGAGGGTGTTCTCCCACCAATTCATGCATTTCTAATTTTAATGAATTAAAAAACCGCATACGATGAGAATTAAATTTAGGACACTCAATTAAAATGTGTAAAACTGTAAGATTAACATTGCAGTCTGAGCACAACTCTATATATTGAAATCAACTTTTTTGAAAGTGATTTTCAGTTGATCTTTTTGCTATTTCAGAATGTCAAAAGTTTGCTATTTAAAACTTTTTATATAAAGATTAAATTAAAATTAATTTTTTTAAAAATTGGATTTTGAAATTTTTGAGGAAAAACTGAGCTCTTAAAGATATGCATTATCTGAAGGTTCCTAGAAGATTTAATCTTCCCTTAATTATCGCCATAAGAAATACATTAATGAAACTTATCGGCTATCATTAACAAAATTAATTCTTAAACTTCTTACCTTGAATCCCAATTCCCCCAACATAATTTTCTGTTCCGCTTCTCTGGGTCCAATATGCCTGGAAATGAATTCATCGTGAACTGGTAAAAGCCCTTTGACTCCATTGCTGGACAGTCTCACAAATGACCACTTGACCGTTGTTCTCTTCACGCGGACCGTCAAAAGTTGCCGGTACATGATGTTCGATTCTAATACACTTGTGAGAATGTCAGACGACCTTTCATTATCGCTTGTAGTTACAATCACTTGAACACGACCGAGATATCGGTTATTGACTAAGCGAATAGTTGCAATACGGCGAGCATGAAATGATATTCTGCGCATGCTCATGAGTTACCCGTTTTGTTCCGATATCCCACTTATCAGAACAGAAAATACTATCTTTATTTCGTAAGTTGCGTTCAAATCAAAATCGTGAGTGTATTTTAAACAATTTAAGTAAAGCTAAAATAATAATTTTTTTTCTTACTTTTATTTAACTTAATTTATTTATGCATGTTAATTTTCTGTTTTTAAAGATGCACATTTTTAATATATTTTTCTATGTGCTGAAGCTCTCAAAATGTCTACTTAGGAGCCCTCAAGAACCGTTTAATAATTTTATATTTCAGTCATTTAGAAAAATGAATTTGAGGAGAACTGAAGTGTAAAGCATGGTCACTAAGAAATATTTTCATATATTCTCTAATAAATATAATTGAATATTATTAACTGTATGCCATTGCTGAACAATTGTTTAGAAAGTGCCATCTTTTGAAATTTTTTGGCAATTAATGACTAGCATGCGGTTAAAACATATGTACCAGAAAACAATTGTGTATTTTGGACGAATTTTTTTTCAACTGATTCAAAATGAATGCCAAGTCAAAAATTCTGACTGATTCTGTTTTACAGAATTGTTTATCTAGTCAGCTATCTTGTTACGCGACTTCGCATTACTGATAATTTTGACAAAGGAAAGAGGTGCTCCAAACTAGATTTCAACCAGATTTTCTACTTTTTAATGCACTAATAAAAGTTTATTTTTTAAAATACTCATTTTTTATTTGTTTTATTTATTTGAATGTTTCTCACTTCACTAATTTTTACTTCACTGAATGAAAACTTTGAAAAAAAAATACTGTAAGCGATTTTTGAAAAGTCCGGCATCATCGTTTTGATAATTTTCTGCATTTTAATCCTGCCAAAATTTGATAAAGCCTTATCATGTTTGAATTTCTTAATATTTTTGAGTACATCAATGCAACAATTCAAATACAAAACCAATTAGATAGATGAAATCTGATTAAATTTTTAAATCCAAATTGTAGTATTTTGAATCTGGTAGAAGATTCTTTAGAGGGAAGAAATTATTTTATTTAATACTTGTTCAGTTTTCTTGAAAAGTAAATATTCAATTTTCTTGGGAAGATTTTGTCAGTGAATTTCTTAATGTTTTCGCGTATGTCTATATAACAATTCAAATACATGAAATTTGGCTTGGATCTTTAAATCCAAATTGTAATATTTCGAATTTGAGGAAAGATATTTCAGAAAGAACTAATTTTACTCCATGCATGTTCACTTTTCTTGATATGTACGGCATTATGAAACTAACCATAGAGTATAGACATAGATAAAAGATACGATTATGATGGGACGTAGAATTGAATCCATTACATTGACGGTACATGCCACCTACGGTAGCATTTGGACAGATTTTGCTGGGTCAGCAAAAAGTATCCTCAGTATCCTGTGTTTATATCGTGATGATTCAGAACATCTTGGAAGCTGAGGTACGACATGATTATTCTCCTATAATACTATTAAACTGTTCATATGAATGACCATATTTATATTTGGATTATATAAAAAAATTTATATAAAAATTGCACTTTATTCGCTTTGTTATTATAGATAGTGAGTCACTTATCCATAACATTTAAGGTTTGTATTGCTAGTACTGTTTGAAATATTTAATGAAAATTATTATTACGGCGTAGTAAGTATTTATGTTGCACTTGACTTGAAATGGTGACAGTAAAAGTAAAACTTTAATTAACTCCAGATGAATTTAAAATAATATTATTTGCTAATTCTACTTTCAAACACACCGTTTCTGGCAACAATAATTAACAGCTTTTCGTTTGTTTACCGTTTTCGATTAACAGAATCTTTTGTCACTCAACTAGCAATATTTAATCAATATATTTGCCAAAATTATTTTATACTCATTGCTATTCTTTTATAATGAAAATATATACATTTCAGACCATAAAATTCGCCTGTTAGAGAGTGTTTATTCACAGTAAAAGATAATATCAAATAATTTTTTGAATATTAGGTTTATTTTCTTGTGCCATAAAAATTATTAATTTAATTACAGTGTGAACATAGCTAGATTAAATTTCCTTTCCCAATCTATTCAGTTTAATAGAACATGTTTATTTATCTACAACATTAAAATGAAATAATTTTTGAGTCGCTGTGCTTTTTTTACACATTTTCTTTATTGCACTATAAACATATCTCTATTGAAAAAAACAAAACAAAACAAAACAACAACAACGGGGAAATAAAATAAATAAATAATATTTAAAAATGAGACATGATAGCACGATTTAGTCAAAATATATCTACCTTGAAATAACCTGGGACACAATTTTAGTATTCATGATCTAGTGTTTGCAAAATATATGCTTCCAATAAAGACAATGCCATGATGTTTAGGAGTTCTGCGCAGTGACAAAGTGTTCACGAGCATAATTTGGAATAGCAACTTATAATTTGTAAAATTTGCGAGAAATATTAAAATTAATTGAGCTAGTTTCGACGGACGTATAAAGTTCTAATGTCGTGATTTGTAGAATATTTTTCGATCTTGTTTAATAATCAAATGATAATTAGATTATTTATGGAGATGGAGACTTTTAATGGGATTACGTTGTTCGTGCCTTTCTACTGAAGAATGATGTATTTAATTTTTGCTTATTTAGGGATGAAAATGCTTCCGATTTTCACAACATAAGTTTATTGAGAACATTTAACATATAGACAACGGAATACAAATATAAATACAAAAGGAAGTATTGACATCTGGTACATAGTAAGTATTATAAGTTTGAGTCTTCGGCGACCAAGAACCAAAATGAATCATACAATTCTAAATGCTCTATCGATTTCGCTAGCCAGTATTCTTTCCTCCAATTAAAATATATTGATAATTTTCTCCTGCCTGCCTACGTGCAATCGGTACCCAGCGCTCGTTATCACAGGTGCTCTCTAATCCCTTTCTTTCTACTACTAATTCTCGCGCTGGCTTCCTGTCCTAGGGGTAGCGCGTCTTCGCCATAATCTGGGCGTCACGTGTTCGAGCCCTGGTTCGGCTAGGTTGTTCTCCAGCTTGTGTTCTATCTGGGAGGTGTGTGAGTAACCCCCGCCCCTCTAGTGAAAAGGGGTTGTGCAAGCGAATGTGTGAGTGTCATCTTCATATGAGTTGAAGTCAGACTTCTTGCTTCGGGTGCTCAAGGGTCCTTACACTCACAAGCAACCCTTTTTACCCGATAAGGATTTGGTTTAAATTGGTGTTCAGTCCAAGGTGGTAAGCAGCAGCAGCAACAACAAAATATTGACCAACCAGGGATTGCAGCGCTGCTTCTTGGAAAGCGAGAAAGGGATAAAAGCACTACAACAACCAAATCTGCTAAATTTAATTGCTAATATTGATCATTCAATGTTGAGAACCATTTTCGTAAAAATGGTGTTGCGTTTTACTACATAAATATCACTTCTTCGATTGTACAGTTAATTTTCGGTTGAGTTAGACAGTTTGAATTTTTTGAAACTTTCTAATATATATATTATATCTTCACCTGCTTAAATAAATTGTGGGCCTTCGTTAAAGCCATGAACGCCATGCGCTATTAGCGTTATATTACAAAGAAATTCGAGAGCGGAACAAGGTAGGAAGGTAACAAGTGAAGTGGACCCATAGTCTTCCAGTTCTCATGTAAAGAGCATATCTAGGTTTTGCGCTTCATAAAACACATCGTTGAATATCAAGTATGTTTAAGTCTCCTTGTCAGTGACGTATGTTAGGGAACGAGTGGTAGAAACATAAATGGATTTAACTGCAAGATATATTTACCAGAATGAAATTAACAGTATCGATTTCCATCTTTCAGAATGTCTATTGAGTGGCAAGCAACGCCATTCACAAACTTTGCCATTTCGTTCTGTAGAAAGAGATCGCCGAATCTTATTTCTTCACAGATATGTTAAAGAAAATTGAGCCGGATGTCTTCATTTCGATCACAATCCAGAATAAATTTTATTAACATTAAAACAGAATTATCTCCTTCATACAATTTACAATTTTTGCATATTTGCTTATTTAGCAATTATTTGTCATGTTTTTTTTAATCGACCTGTCTGCCTGCAATTGCTTAGCCGTAAATCATCATTGGTCATATCAGACATGTTTTGCAATCCCAACGGTTTTCTTTTGTGGTACATTGCTGGATTTCAAATCCTTTCTATTACGTTATTTTGACTTCAAACACATAATAAAAAGAAAGGTTGAAATAGAATACGAAATCGTTGACGATAATTTATCTTAATCGTGATAATATATGGCGAGGCATTTAATACTCTACAGAAAGGGCATCTTTGCTGGAAAGGGTCTGTTATAGATAACCAATCTTTATCTATGATTGGGCAATATCAGTTGTGGAAATCTGTGTGTTGTAATAAAAGTTTCTCAAGACTGATAGATTTCTGCTTATCATAGAAAATAGTTTTTTTATTGACACCTGTGCCCTTTCAGAAAGTTGCAATTCTTCACACATTTAATCATGTCAAAAAAAAGTTCCGTTTCATAATTTGTAACAAGCTTAAATATCTGTGCACTGTGATCACAAGTTGCGAAGGATTGGATAAAAAAATAGCCTACTCGTAGCTAATATATATTTCTATGGCCTTAGTAACTAATTTATGGAAAAATAATCAGTATTAAAAACAAAAATAATTCTATGTAAGACTTCGACAAGATCTGCTGCGTTCCATGGGAGCTTGACGCTTAATAAAGCTGAACATAGTTAAAGATTGATTGTTATGGATATGCTGTTGATTTTTCAAAGAAAATTACGAATGAAGATTTTCGGCTCGAAAAACAAAATAACATATGGAAAATTGTATACATTCATGAAATTTGAAACAAAAAATATGGCGAACTTCATAATTCCAAAATAATAAAAATATGACTTATTAGTTGGAGAGGTCGCATATTTAAGATATGTTGTTGTACTGTCTAAACCAGTGGGATTAGTCTCCTTAAAATTATCTTGCATATTCTCTAATAAACTTTCCTATCATGCCAGAAAATGCCTTATGTTGTATTAGATTAAATAGTTATGAAATATTAAGTTTTTGGGGCGAATTTAGCAATTTTACTGATTTTCATGTCATTCTTGTCGATTTATTTGGAGTTAAATTCCTGGAATGAGCATAATAGTATTTAAAATCAAATATTGATTGAACGCTTGAAACACAAATTTGACACAAAATTGCACTTGCAATCACAAAATCCCATACTAAATTTGATATATTTCAGTCCTTGCGTTTTTGAATCATCACATTTACTTATTCTGAAAGTACAGACCGACAGACAATCAACCTGTTGTTGGATTGCCCAAGACTTACAACGAACTACCTGCAATATAAAGGTCTGCTGAAAATTCTTGAGCTGAGTCGGCTGTTCCTATTGGCACTAGCTATTCCAATTCCAGACCAATCTTTTAGATATCTATGTGTATACTCTCTATCTTGGCATGAAACTGAACTAGTACTAGTTGAGCATGAAATGTTTTGAAACAGTGCGTGAGAAAACTGATTATGAACTAAAAAGAGTCCTAATGAAAGATAAAATTCTCTTATTATTACTAGATTAAATATAGATAAGGCGATGTTGGTCTTTTAATTTAGTAATAATTTGTATAATCTAGCATCTAAAATCGTGCGGTAGTAGTTTGTACTAATACAAAATAGCAATTCTTCAGAAATAAGTTTTATAAAAAAACTCAACAGACAGTATTAAATTGCCAACACCTTATGTGAAATTTAAGTTCACATTGACAGGAAAAAAATTTAGAGGACATTACACATTACATTACACTCCCGATGCGGCGGAAGGGTTGGCCGGATAACAAAAAAGCCGGATAGACCGGATCTCTATGAACTCATTTCTTCGTCCACAATACCAGAGGACAAAGTTTTTATATCAAAACTCACTGTCATAATAAAAATTTTCTCACTTCTTATTGAGTATTAAACTTTCCATTTATCTCAAGTCTAGTAGAATAAAAATACCGTCCGGTTAATCATAGAAGCAGTCGCCGGTTTCTACTGTTACATCATAATTTAGTCGTTAGTAAAGCGCGTAATTTCTCCTCTATAGTCACTACTTTTCGATTATCCCTCATTTTGAGATCTTCACTGTGGTACACTTAAAAAAAACATTAAGCATAGCCCAAGAACAATTTACGAATACCGTACGTACTGTGCAGTTATAATCAGGAATGGCGGCAACAATTGAGGTCCGTTACACACTTGCGAAACAATGAACAACGAGCAGAACGCTGCTTTTTCCTGTCACAACTTGTATTTTGCACACGACAAAGCATAGGATCATTGTATCAGACGCCCGCTTTCAATGCCTTGGCAATGGTACCAATGCAAATCTCGCTTTTCTAATTTAATTACGACAAAATAAAACTAGGCCAGATAGCATGAAAGTCGGAAAATAGCAACCTGCTATTTGGGAAGGTACTTTATTTCATATGTCCTATTAATTATTCTCCAACATTATCGTAATGTGTATGAATACAATTGATAAATTTACACAGAATTTGAAATTATAGCCAGCATAATTCTGAATAACAGAATTGTATGTGTGACGAGGGAAAAAAAGCTATTTAATTTAATGAGCTTTTTCTATAGCACTGAGTCTCTTCAATGATTTAATCGTTTGCAGTATTTTATGATCTTGAAATTAAGTCTTCATAGGAATGAAAATTATAGGATCTGCATTCTTATAGTTTCCAATTAAAATTTTTGGGCGATAATATTCATGAATGCGTTGATAAAATTGATACAATATAAATACAGTAAACTCCCGACTATCCGGCATCAGTAATACCCATCCTTGTTTTCTTTATCGTAATTTATTGAGGAAGGCAAGGTATTGTGTTGGCAACATTGCCAATGCATTGGAAGAGGGCGTCTGCTACGATCCTCTTACGTGTCGTGTGCAAAATACAAGTTGCGACAGGAAAAAAGATGCGTTCTGCTCATTGTTCACTGTTCCGTCACTGTGTAACGGACTTTAATTGTTGCCGATGTTCCTGATTATAACTGCACAGTACGAACAGTATTCGTAAATTGTTCTTGGGGTATGCTAAATGGGGTTTTTTAAGTATACTATTGTGAAGTGTACAGAATTCATGTTAAAATAAGAACAGTTTATATCTTTTCACTTTTTCTCTAATGAATTCTTGTTGGAGTATATAAACTACCAGTACAGAGGCTTTTATTTTAACCCGACACATTACCGGCACGCCTGCTCCTATGTTTCAGCGGGCCACGACCACGTTCACATTATAGGTGGCTTGAGATAAATGGAAGATTTAGTACTCAATAAGAAAATACATGTTATAACAGTCAGTTTTAGTATAAAAACTTTGTCTTCTGATGTAGGTGGTAAAGAAATAAGTCCATGGAACTCCGGCTATTTTATTATCCGGCCAGTTCTTCCGCCACATTAAACCGGATACTCGGATGTGTACTGTATTCACGAATACGTTGGATGTTGTTTTATCGTAATTTTTAATCAATATCTAAAAATGTATATTTCTCTAAATAAGGTGAAAAATGCTTGACAATTATTTTTTTATGATTCTCTTTCAGAAACTGATACCAATAACAATGATACTTAGATTATTTATGTGTTTGAAAATTTTGAAAAACACAAACATTCAGGTATTAAGATCATTAATTATTATTTTTCTTGTGTACAGAAATTGTCATTTTCGGTCTTTTTTTTTTCAAATAAAAAAAACACTTTTGGAAATAACAAATAAAATAAGCTAAATAAAAGTGCAAGCATTTATTCATTTATTTATGTTGTATTTCAATTCTCAGTGGCTAAGATCCAGTACGCTCCTCGACTACTTGCCACCCATTTGTTCCATCGGTTTCATATCTTCCATTTCTGCAACTATCGTCTCGCATTGTCCATTGGCTATGTACTTTTCCAAAAGCTGCATGACACATTGCTGATAACAAGAAAGAAAAACGATTCATTAGATCATCAAAAAAGTATGTGAAATCATATACAAGACTTCTGATGGAAGGATTATTGAAATAATCTGCAACAAATCACATTGACTTTTACATGGAAAGTGAAACGATTCATTATTGCATACAAAAATTGACATAGCTTTACGTGATATACTGCAACGCCAATCAAAATGCTAGATTTACTTTAATTATATTAACGTCCCATTTTTAAAGCAACACTAAGGCTATTTTGGGACGGGCCTGATAATTTTGTACCGCGGTCAGATGAAGAGGAGGAAACCTGAGCTGGCACCTCCTATCCAAACTTCCACACCACACTAGCAGAAGGTTGTTTGGCCCCGACAGATTTAAAGTGCCAAAATGCTAGAAGTGGGCAGTCTCAGGATGGCTCCTTTCAAGGAATTGCATGAGAAAATTTCATAAAAATAAAGCACTTATATAATTAGTAGCCATACTGGAATTAATTTTCTAATTGCCACATCCCCAACATCTTCCCAGTACTCCTTAATTATGAAACTGCACCCTGAATGTAGCTTTATTGTTCTAATAGTAAACTAGTATATCTAACAAAGTTTATTATAAAGCGTTAGTAATTGTCATTACTAACGCTTAATTAATTACTAACACCTAGTAGCACACATATATTGTAAAATATTTTATGATATAAAACAATATTCGCAAAATTTGTATAATATTGTTTAATATTGAATAATATTATATAATATCGTCGTATAATATTGTGCTACAGGCTGTGCTACCTTGGCACTCTAATTAAAAGATATTAAAAGAAGTTGTGAAAAGCTCAAATAACTGGACATTACATCAAAATAAATAATTTTCATAAAGCAAATGCATGGTTTTAAGTGAAATACATAGACTCTAAAGCATTTGGAAATGGCCTTTAATAAATTTCAAGGAACTGTTCCTATTGCGAGTTGAACGCAGAAGATGCAGTAGAGATTAGAGTGGCATGACTCAGAAGGCCATGGTCTTTCTGACAGAAAGGAGAAGTATAATAATGATCCTCCCAAATTTTCTCCAAATATTTATTTATCTTCTAGTTGATTGGCTCGTTGCATAAATGGGCTAAGAAAATATTGCCACGTTTAGAGGAATTATTTTATTTTGTAGTGGATTTAGAATATTTAAAATGGCAACAAATGATAAAAGGCAACATCTGATTTTACCATTTTGTTTCTCCATACTCTTCAGATAATTCACAGCCTAGGCCACGATAAGCATTTATTTTCCTTTATTCATACAGTTTGTTGCGATTAGAAGTTCAAATACATGAGTCACAAATTAAAGAGAGCATAAAGTATAAGTGACAGTAGAATATAAATCATTAAGAATACTTACTGCAGTTTCCTTGAGACGCTTGCATTTATCTCTTACTTTGGGACTTCCACAGATCTCCTTCAAAGGAAATCAAGAACATTATTGAAATATCAAATATCAGTTCCGCATGATTTATATTAATACTAGCCGCCTGTGACGACCCCTTATTCTCCAGGAATATTGGAGGCCTTTAATTTCAGATATACTTTATATATAATTTTAAGGGTTTTTTTAACGATATAGTCAAAAATAAAATCTTAAATTGATAAAATTATTCATTGTGTTCTTGAAACTCCGTTAAGAAGTCCAGTCCCTAAATATCAGTCCATTATTTTTCTGCCCTATTTAGCATCTTATTACACGTTTTCTTAAACTATTCTATAATTTACTTTAAACATGTTCCGTGCAAAATAAATAGTTTATTCCAAAATTAAATGAGCGCAGTGCATTTTAGGCAGCACTCCAACAGCAAAATAGCTAGAGTGAAATACGTTAATAAAAATTAAATAGCAAGTAAAATATTTCATTTTACTTCATATATTTCCAGATATGCCTAATATATCAATGAACTTTGATTAGTAATCTCACAAAGAAATGTTTGAAATAACATTAGAAACTAAAAATTCATTATGATATTTAAAAAAAACAATAAAATGTAGAAACTATTTCAAAGATTAGCTTTTAACAAAAGAAAACAGACTGAGGTTTCCTTGAGGCTGTTAAATATTTTTTGAAGTAATGAAAACTGTTTCAATTTGATTGTAACAATGAAAAGCATTATTGCAAATTATGCGTGAAATTATTTTTTTAAATTTTTCAAAAATTTTAATATTAGAGATTTTAAGATAATTTAAAAACAATTTTTACGTAATTTATAATTTTTAAAATTTGCCGGGAAAGAATGGCAACATTCCACTTAAATATTCGTCTTGCCACTCTTTGTCTCTTTCTACCAGACTTCTGTTTTAATTACATTATTTTTATACACTTTTATTTAACTTGTTTGTGAAAATGAAATTTTCAAGCAATTTTCGCTTTTTCCAAAATATTTTATGCGTATGTTTTGCAATGACGACCGATTATTTCAAAATTCAATCATTTGATTAATATACTAATTAATTTACTTATTTTATCATTTGATTAATTTACTATCAATCATTTGATTAATTTACTATCAATCATTTGATTAATTTACTATCAATCATTTGATTAATTTACTTATTTTATCATTTGATTAATTTACTTATTTTATCATTTGATTAATTTACTTAATTTATCATTTGATAAATTTACTTATTTTATAATTTGATAAATTTACTTATTTTATCATCTGTTTAATTTGCTGTCAATCATTTGATTAATTCACTTATTTTAATTTCCATACATTAGCATTATTTGGTTTTTGATTTAAAAAATTACTTTTAAGATTCCAGTTCCGCACTATTATTGATAATAAATCAAGAATTAAAGAATAAAAAGTAAGGAATAATTTAATTAAAATAAATTTGTTTTATTATACTAATCAAAATTTGTTTTTTGAAAAACCTAATTGCATTTATTTTTAAAAAAATAAAAATAAAAAACTGTTGCAAAAAATTATTCTTTTGAAAAAAAAAAAAAAAAAAAAAAAAAAAGATTTGTTGTAATTCACAGTGAATTAGTTTTTTAAAAAATCCGTTATCGTTTTTTTTTGTGTGTGTGGGATTGTCGCTTAGTTTAGTTTAGTTATATTAACGTCCCATTTTTAAGCAACACTAGGTTATTTTGGGATGGACCTCGTAATTTTGAACAGTTGTCAGATGACGAGGACAACATCTGAGCTGGTACCTCCCCCCTTCTCCAAACTTCCACACTATGCCAGCGGGAGGACGTTTAAGCCGGTGGATATGGGTGTGTGGGGCTTAGTTTAGTTTTTAATAAATTGAAAAAAAAAAGATACAAATAAGGAGTAAAAAATTAAAAGTTTGTTTTTAACTTTAAATACTTAAATGAATTTGAAAAGTGTTTAATTATTGTTAAGTAATTCAGAAGTATATATAAGAATGTCGCTGCCAACAACTTTTGCAGTTTCCAAGCGTATTTGCTTAAGGAAATAACAGCGTTTACCACTTAAAGTTCTGAAATATTACCTAGTAATTTTGTTTCTTATGGACTTGAAAAATAAAATATGAAAAGTTTACTTGGATACATTTATGTATTGTTACAAATTTGTAATGTTGCTTCTCAACACGGTTAGTTCAATCACTGCAAAGACCGTTTTATGATCAGCTCTATTCAATGCTGATCGGATGCCGAATCAGTGACCCCCGAGCTTGGCGACCATTTGACGAGTTGGTGACGAATTTGGCGACAAAATAGACAATACGGGAATTTTACAGATTTTTTGTGATAAAGCCAATATGAACCGAGATATGCCTGATTGCTCCAGAACCTTCTCTGAAACCGTCTCCGAGAACTATAAAAGTCAACCACATAACCCTCCGACCCGCACGAAACCATAAAAGTGAATCACCGGACCGCTACAACAGCAATTGGCGGGAACTGTGGTTGAGTCCTAAAAGCCATCACCGGCCACCGTACAACCCTTCCCGAAGGAAGTATGTCCCGTCATCAGTGGGAGGAGTTATATCCCCCACCTATTAGTGTTCCCTCCAGGGTGGCGAGATCCAACCACCATGCCGGAAGCATCTCATCCTCATTTCGAGGTGCCCCCGGAGGGGTCGAGAACTATAAAAGGTCGGCAGTCTCAAGTCGTGAGGAGAGTCGTGTACAGAATCGTGGGAAGAGTCAAATGCGAATAGCTAGATTAGTTCAGCGAATAGCAAGCGTTGTGTGAGCTTAAGCGATTTCTGAGTTAAGCCGTGTGCCGAGTCCTGGTGTTTATTGTAGAATCAGCATCGAGCCATGTGATTAGTAGCCAGTTGTGTAGTAGTGAGTCGGCAGTTGGATACAGCTAATACGAGGAGACAGTGGAGAATTGGAGACATTTGGAGAGACCGTAAAGAATAGCTTGGAAGATTTCCTCCGCCTGCTGAATTCTGTTTGGTGGCTTTGTGAGCTTTGGTTGCTATTACTACCGATTACTACTTGTGGGTTACTGTTTGTTGCAGTGTATTGCTGCGTATTTGTGTTCGTTTCGACTGTATATCTATTGTCAACGTATTCTTTTCTTCGTATGCAATAAAAGTCGTCGTTTGCTATTGAAGTCTGCTGATTGTTTGCAGATTATACACCCACTACAAACGAACTCGGTGACTTTACGATCTTAGTGGAATTGAATATCCTTAATAGTATACACATATCAAAGATGCAAAGAGATGTAAACCTTTTATTTTTTATTCGGTTCCTAAGATAAAGTGGTCAGAAAAGAAAAAGTGAAAAGAACTCACCTTAATTGTTTCTCCTGCCTTAGCTGCAAAATGATCGTTCACTTTCCTCTGAAATGATTCCAATTTTGTTAAAAAAGTATATTAATTATGCTCAGTATCTGCATCGTTATATCGCTCATGTTTTTTGTTACAGCAGATGATTTTCACTGTATTCCTAGAGAAATGCGAAGCTAATGTTGATTACATAGAGGATAAACATAATGTATTAAAATGAAAAAAAATGGTTATTGAATTTTGTCTCTTCAAGTTTGTATGTAAAATTAAAAGTAGGTCAAACCGAGGACTTTGCCTAAGAATAGTACAATAAAATCTGTGTTAAAGCAATAAAATATTTAACACCTTTCAAGGAAATAGAATTTGTGAAAGGACATAACTCGTTTTATATGTATAAAAAATAATGTTGTTAATTTTCAATAAATCTCAACATGGTTCTTGAAGACAGCACATTTATTAGACATAGAAAAGAAAAGAACACGCGTGTTGTCGGTTACATATACAGCATGTTAAGCAGTTAGCGGGAGGAATGCGCCGGAACGAATCCAGAAGCGTAACCACACTACGCGAGACAAATAGTCCGCTTGCTTCATCTCAACAAATAATATACTCATCTAAACCCCATAAATAGATATGACATTATATTTTAGACGTTCGTTATTAGTTGCACTCGCACAAGAACGAAAAAAAGAAACCATCTAAGATACCTCCACATTGCACAAATCCGATGACTGTGTGTAAGAAACGTGTCACAAAATTTGTGTAAAAAAATAAAATATTGAACACTTTTCAAGGAAATAGAATTTGTGAAAAGGTCATGACTCGTCTTATAAGTATAAAAAAATAATATATTCATCTAAGCCCCATAAATAGATATCATATTATCTTTTAGACGTTCTTTGTTAGTTCCACTCACATAAGAACGAAAAAAAGAAGAAAAGATTCCACCTAAGAACTTCCATATTACACAAATCCGAGAAGAAAAGTATCACAAAATCTGTGTTAAAACAATAAAATATTCAACACCTTTCAAGGAAATAGAATTTGTGAGAAGGGTATGACTCGTCTTATATATATAAAAAATAATATACTCTTCTAAGCCCCATAAGTAGACATCATATTATATTTTAGCCACTCGCTGTTAGTTCCCCTCATATAAGAGCAAAAAATAGACAAAAAAAAAACCCTTTTAAGATACTTCCACATTACACAAATCTGAGGAATCTGCGTAAGAAAAGTGTCAAAAAATCTGTATTAAAGCGATACAATATGTAACACCTATCAAGAAAATAGAATTTGTGAAAATATCATGACTCGTCTTATATGTATAAAAAATAATATACTCTTCTATGCGCCATAAATAGATAGATAGCATATTATATTTTGAACGCTCGTTGCTAGTCCCCCTCAGGTAAAAACGGAAAAAAAAACATTCAGCCAACCTATGACATCCCAGGTCACATTTTAGAAATTAGTCTAACAGCAATAAACACCAATGTGAAATTTAATTCTCATTATTCTAACAATCTTGACATTTCTAGTGATTACGTGAACACCAGATTCATTTCTAGTGATTTCTAGTGAAATAAACTGAGTGAGGAATCTCAGTTTATATCGATTCTGGGAGAGAAAGTAGCTTACCTGATCGTAATCGTCTAATACACAGAAATCTTCATTGACACCAGTAGGAGTAAGTTTTGTAAAGTTTCCGACAGGACTGTCTCCGAATAGTTTCGAATACTCGTCTAGTTCCTACATTTAAATAAAAAACACATGTTGAGTCTAATTATAGAAGTTGAGATTAGGGATGACGAATATTTTACGAGCGGTTATTACGTAACCAATATCATAAAGTCACAAATACCAGTGATCAATACTTTTCAAATACGGGTGTGATTCAAACCCTTGATGCGATCTTACTGGTGATATTTCGATTACAGATCTTGGATCACGATAGAAAGTAACAATCGATACGATATCACTGAAATTTACCGGAGCGGTGACTTCACTGGAAAGTAAGAATCGATAACGATCTGTCCAATGGAAGCTCTCGAACAAAACAGAAAAGGAGAAATCAGTGAATGGATTGAAAACTGAACGGACCGGTTATTCTTGGAATTATCGTATCATTGAATTGCATATCACTGAAATTTATCGGAGCGGGGACTTCACTGGAAAGTGTGAAGTCGCCGCTCCACTTCATGAAAATAACCTTGACTTTCCGATATTCGCATTTGATGATGCACTATTCCATAGAAATCCTTTTTAATTGCTTGTGACATGACTGCATATATTCGGTTTACTACTGGCACCATCTATTGGTAGAATATAGAGCTAAAGTAAACATTTTAAAGAAGTGACATATATATTTACTTAAAATTTTTAAGAAAATGGTTTACTCCAATAAAGAAATTAAATAAATAGTTTTGAAAATAGCAAATTTAAGAAGTAAGCTGAAATAGATAAATTAATTAAATAACACGTTACTTAAATTAGTAAATTAAGTATTAATTACAATTAATAAATTTTATATTTAATATTAAGTAATAATTTTTAATTAATAATATGATTGAAATAACAAATATTTGGAACAAATATTTAAAAATAACAATAGCAAAATTATTTGTTATTCAAAAATTGTGGATTATGCATCTCTAGTTGGATTCATTGATGCAAGTTAATGACTAACATGAATTTTGGCAAACACTTTTTTTATAATATTCTTTCCCAAATGATTAATACGAAGATTTTAAAAATCTTTATATAATTATTTACTGATATAACAATTTTTATAATATATGATATAATATTTTTTATATTTATATAATTATTTTTGAATAAAGAGTCTATTGTCAAAATCAGCGGAATAAAATTTTCCTTTTTTCAAATTACTTACTATTCGAATTAAGTTCAATTCAAAATATTCCTATTCTCGAAATTTTTCTCAACAATTTTTGTAATCTGGTTGCTTTATGATGAAAACAAAGTTACTGAAATTCGATACTTGCCTCTGGTGTATTTATGCGCCAACAATCAAAAAGTTCTTCCCTCACTGCATCTCCTGTAAGGTAATGATTAAGTTTCAAAAACTGCAAGAAAAATCATTCATTCATAAAAATGTCTCACTAATGAATAAAATTGAAAATAATGTAGAGAGTTTCAGTTTTTGATATGTATTTTTGCATATTTTTCTCTTTCCTTATTATTGTTTAAATATAGTGCATTTCAACAAGCAATATTTTTAAGTGCAACTGCTTGCATTATTATCCTGTGAGACATGATGTCGTTTTTGTTTGAAGTTTTTGAAGCCACAAAATGCACGAGCAGAAAATTGTCGATTTATCAATTTTGAAGCATTAATTTTACGCTTTTAGTGTTATTAGTAAAAGATAAAGAATTGTGTCGCATTTGACGACTCAACGCCAGCAAAAAGTTACAACAATCCACCATGTACCCAATTCTCCTATATGGTAAATAAAGGGCAAAGTTGCAGAAAACTATCGTCCGAAGAAGCACAAATAAGACAACCGGAATCAACGCGAAACAGCGAGAGGAGGTAT
>JAPMOR010107026.1:140194-157320 GCA_026543865.1 Argiope aurantia
TCCAGTGTTTATTATGTACGCTTTTGGCATGCGAATAACTTTTTCAATTATGTACTGACCTAAATCGCAGTTAACATCGGCAAAACATTCGTAGAACTGCTGTTCCGTCAATTCCTCTTCGTCGAGTTCCTTTTTAGCCTCTACTGCTTTGTCTTTCATCTCCATCGCATCATGTTTCATTTTATCAGCTCCACCTTGCATCATATCCGGCTGTGGCACTGGGCTAAACATCTCAGCAAGAGGCAGCCACAAGCAAACAAAGAAAACAATCCACTGTTGCAGCATTTTCTAAAAGAAAATAACATTTACGAGTAAACAATCGTGCTTCAGAATTTTAAAAGTTTGGGAAGGCAGAATTAGAGGCAATACTGACTTGATGGGCGAGACTTGGAGAGCTTATGAGAAGAGAATTAACATTTCCAGAACTTTTTTTAAATGTGTGAAGTTCCTATAATGGTTATAAAAGGTGGAAATACAAAAGCCTTTTTTATTTCCACATCTTGTTAGGGATAAGTTCGAAAAAATCGAGCCAGTTTTGCCTATGATTTTCTTGTATACTTTCACGATACTAAGGGCTTTGTGCTTAATTATACTATAAAGAGGATCTAGCAAACAGTTGATTTTTTTTCCCGATATCTTATTACGGAAATATTTTGTTACGGTTACATGGCCTAAGTGTCAAGACCACATGTTAAATTTCATTTACCTATTTTCCTGTGTTTCTCAGCAATCGTATTCGCATACAAACTGATAGAAAATAAATAGAAAATCTGTTTGCATAATATTTAAATAAAATTTAGACACAAATCCGTCTCCATTCATTTCACCATTTATTCGAATACAAAGGTTGATGCGCACTCAAATTGAAGTGAAGTGAATCTATTTAATACCGATCTATAATTTTAATGCTCAACCAATACATAAAATTTTATGACATAATTTGTTGCACATTTGAGCTATAGTGTTAACATGCACACGGATACAAAAAAAGTACTGCAACTGGAAGATTTCGTTTAAAAAAATCCTACCTTCAATGCATCGTGTAGCCATTTGGCTGCACATTTTTATTTCCATTTATAGCTTCACATGACTGTTTTAACGGGCAACAATGAGTGATTGGAAATTCTTTTTTAAATGCGGTTTGATAAACATTTGCAGAAAACACCGATACATAGCAAAAAGTGGAATTATAATTAGATTTAAATTGGTAAAATACCTAAATGTCTATTATATGAATAATTCTACCATAAAAAATGCTATTAAAATACTTTATTTCCATTGCAAAAAGTTTATTAGTAAAGAAGATTTTATTTTTATTGCAGAATTTTTATAATGTGATTTATGCCACTGAGCTATTGTTTAATTCATAATGTAACAATTGATACATTTTAATTGTTTTGTTAAAATTTCGCTAGAAAAAATAAAATAATTTTCTTAAATTACACACAGATGTTCAAAATGCATGTATTTTTTAATTTATAAAAATGAAAAGTCAATCGCTTTAGGGTTAATTAACACCTAAAATTTTAATTTAAATATGTTATAATAAATATTTATCCATTTAGTTGCCTGCACTTTTGTTATTACTTTCCTAGAGACTCCGACACACAGAAACATTTCTAAAAGTGAGTTTTCATATTCACGCAGATATAAAATACAAAAATTCCTTTAAATTCATATTTATTTAAACAAATCATTGCGTTCTGTTTTAAGTCTTTGCCCACAGAGGGCGCTTATGCGCCGTATGAACCACTAGCGTTTAAGTTTCAACGTAACGTAAGGACCCAAGTTTACGTTTTGACAATTGAAATATTTGCAGGTAATGTACTTCATATACGAAAGAATTTCTCCCTCTATATTTAGAATACAAGAAAGTAAAAGTACAGTAAATGAAATAAAATTATTAAATTTCTCCCTTGTCCAATCCTCCCTTGTCCCTTGTCCAAGTATCCAATTATATGATTCATCCAGCGAAAATCTGTTGCGATGCTGACGAGTTTAAATATATGTTGGAATATAGAATTAAATCATATTCTTTTACTTCCTTCATTCTTTGGGTGGCGATGGATAACTCTGCAATTTGAATCTTTAAGCAATACACAACTTTTAATGCAGCAAAATTTGGTGTTTTCATTTTTATTTTAATATTTAAGATTTTTAATTCACATATGTGAATTTTATGGGTTAATTTTCATTAATATTTACAGCTTAATTGTGTAAAAATCACTGTAACACATTTCCATTATGGTGTGTAATGTAGCAGACCTCCACGTGGAAATCTACTACAGCTTTGCCTCCTTCTTTGGTACTATATTCAAAAATAATGGAAAGTCAGAGATCTAACGGCGTCATAGACAATCTTCTGGGCATTTGTAATAAAAATAAATAAAATTCCATAATACAGGAATTACATTCAAAATAACTATAAAAGGTTTGGAAAATTAATTTTTAAAATGTCATTTCTCAATCATGTAAAAATAAATTAAAAACACTTTTACGCATATAAATGCATTTTTACTAAATAAAAAGCAGATTTTTTTTTTCCATTTTCATTATTTTTTACGTCTTATTCTTTAATTAATCATAAAATTATTATAAATATCATGAACTGTTAAAATAAATTTTTCTCAAATTTATTCTTAATAGTGCTTCCACGTTAGAAAATGAATTACATTAATTAATTGACTGATAATTAAGTTATGGAAAATCAAAACATTATAGGGAACGCAAAACGGTAGAAATTTTAAAACTCAAGCCCATCGGATAGTAGTAAGGAAAAAGCCAGATTACAAAATACCCTCACTACAAAAATAAAAAAATTGAGTTAAATATGAAATTGTTTGATAATTATTTTAAATGATTTATATTAATAAATTTATGGTACAAAGATTTTAGAAAACATATAAATATTAAAAATAACGAAACAATAGACGAAATAGAATCATAGTCTTATTATTATTACTATTATGAAACTAGGCATAAGAAAATTTTAATAAATTTTATGCATTTTTAAAGAATGTACAAAAAAAGAAAATACCTGCCAATGTATTCCAAAGTAGTAGCAGAATAATGTACGAGTACATTAAAAAGTGACTCATTTTATATGATATCAAACGCGTGATGTCCTTCATAGTAATTAAAGAGTTTAGCTCTTGCGTTTGGAAGGCCAAATGAGAACAAATATAAAAATGTGTGCATATCAGTATATAATAATTTGGTTCTTTTTGGATACTATAATCTCAATCTTATTTTGATATTCTTATTTCTGCAAATTGCACGCTATAAATGTTACGAATGAAAAAACTGCTGAGCTTTAATAAACTTTTTTGTGTGTGTGCTAGTGCGTGTAAAAAGAATTTGAATGAAATGCATCAAAACAGAGGATCAATGCAAGCAGTGTTTAGAGAGTAAAGAGGAAATTTTACGCCTTGTATTGTTGTTCGGTGTTTGATCACACTTTCAGGCGCCATTTCCTGTTTTGTCAATAATTCGTTTTGAAAAGCATTGTTCGCGTTTATCAAGTTCTGAATAAACGAGGAAGTGCAGTGCCAGACGTGCCTATATGCTACACAAAGTGTAACTTAGAATGCCCACGTTCACTTTGCCATTTGTATTTTTTGTTATGAATTAAGGATTTCTAATTTTATCATCATTATACTTCTGAATTGTATTGCAGTGTAATTCTATACGTATCTGGATATCATATTTGCCACGACATAGAATATCTGATTTTAAAAAGAGTACCATATCTCAAATAGCTTAGAATCCTATCAAGTTCAAACAGAGGCGGCGTTAGCAGGAGGGCAAGGGGGGGGGGCAAATGTCCCCCCTGTCGGCAACCGCTTGCCCCCCCCGACGGCGAAAGATAGAGTTTCGTCGGCAAAATTTTTCACCACTTCAAAATGGTTGTGAAAAAGCGCACATTCTCGAATATGAAAATTTAAAAACCATCTTAAAGTTAATATGTTGTAAACAATTAAGTAGCTGTTAAAGCGGTTTGACTATGTTTGGTAAAATAATCAATAGAATGGCAGGTCAATAAGATGCCTCATTTTGCGAACGATTTTTGATTGCCTGACTATGAACGCAATTTGATAGATGTAGAAATTAAATTCACAGATTTTCAGGCTTTTGATTGAAATGTCGTTCATCAAGCTTCTAATTAGCATTACTTTTGGCAATATAACTGACAGGGTGAATAAGTTATCTCATTCTGCCGACAATTTCTGAATGGCCGACTATGAATTGAATACGGTAGAAGTTCGCTAATTTTCAGACATTCTTATATAAATGTCGTTCATTCTGCTAATAATTTGCATTACTTTTGGCAGAATAACTGACAGCGTGTCAAGGGAGTAAGAAGTCACATTTTTGCCGATTTATATTTGTCTTTCGGCTAAGATGTTATCATAAGTTATGAGAAAAAAAAATATTTTTATCGAGTACTTCGATTATTTGCAAGTGTAATTATGAGAGAAAAATACTTTTATATTTTACAAGAATAGGGCCGGCGTCCTCGCATAGGGGTAGCGAGTCTTCCTCGTGACCTAGGCGTCCTGGGTTCGAGTCCTGGATCGGGCATGTTTGTTTTTCATCTGTTCCATCTGTGAGATGTGTGAATGTGCCCCTCTCCTCTAAAAAGGGGTTGTACAAGCGAATATGATGTGTGAGTAGCTAAGACATACTCTGGGCCCTAGTTGGCGCTACTAAAACAAGAGACGCTCCCTTGGCTTAAAATCGCTGACTTCGTCAGCGAGCTTGTCTTTGGCAGGTGCCATTATAAACAAGAATCGGGCGATAGAGTTTCTCGGAATTCAATGCATCATTTTATGAGATTTTAGATTATAAAAGGAATCGTTTTATTTATCTAATTCTTATTTATTCGGTGGTGAATTGGTAAATTTATTTTATTTACTTCATTGTGAGAGTTCTCTGACTAAAATCTAGTTTATGTTTAAGCTAATTTTAATAAAACACTCTTTTCTCTCGATACGCTTGTGTTTTATGCATGCTAAGAAGAGTTAGGTTGCTGTAGCCGGGTTATGTGAATTCCTCATAAATCACTGGAATAAGTAAATTGGATTATAGTAAATTATTTAACAGTAAAGTATCTTTTATGCAATCTAATTTACTGACTGCAATTATTAAAAAAATATTACCGACTGAAAACGACGGCAAAAAATAAATATATATGTTATGGTGGCTTTTTAGCTATGCTAAGAGCTTATCCAAGTATGTACTAAATTTGTTAAATAAATGACTACCTAAATTCTTCAGATTCTGCATTTAGTATTATAACTATGTAACCGAGAAAAGTATTTTTAAAAAACTTCTTTTTCATTTTTTTTCAATACTCTTTACAGTAAAATCTATATAATTTCTGGTGCTTCTAAATTTTTAATAGACTTTAGATAAAGATATCTTGATAAAATGATAATGTCTTGATTAAAATATTTATTCATTGAATATTCATATATGATGTATTAATAACTTGACATACAA
The DNA here is from genome assembly GCA_026543865.1 of Argiope aurantia. Taxonomy (NCBI): domain Eukaryota; kingdom Metazoa; phylum Arthropoda; class Arachnida; order Araneae; family Araneidae; genus Argiope; species Argiope aurantia. Next base: position 145,697 of record JAPMOR010107026.1, read on the forward strand.
ATTTACTTAACTGGTACATCTTATTAAGGACAATTATTATTATTTTAATTCCTAAAATAATATAAAGTCATTTGAGGCACTGGTGAGTTTTCAAGTGATTTTTGCATTTTTAATTACTCAATATTTTCACATAATTGTAGATTAAAAATTTAGTAATTCGATGCGCGATCCAGACTCGTATGAAAGGGCTAAGAAAAACCAATGCATGCAACTGAGGGGATAAAAATAATTTTTTGGAGGAATATTAGCTTGCAATAGCTTCGAGGGAAACAATTACTTAACCACAAGAACACGTGCTTAAAAATGAAGATAGAGGAGTTCATATTCTAGATCTAAATGTTTTTTAATAAAACGCTTTGTAAGTCTTTGTCTTTATAGCATATACATAATACATGGGAAACCTAATGCTTAAGCCGCTCATTTTTCGCGCGTTCATTTTTCAGTCTTACATAAAATAACTAAGTTTGTACATATCTTTACAAAATATCTTCCCCAACTTTCTTAAAAAACATCATTGTATCTTTTCAACATTCTATATCGTTCGTGTCCGAACTATTGTAAATTTTTGTTGTACGCGCTCGCTTATTCGCCTCGGTTTCGGAATATATCTGAATTCCCTCTCTTTTTTGCAATTCTTATAAAAATTATTTTAGGTAGGAGACTATACAAAGGAGAAAAAAATATCGATTTTGGAGAAAACACTGAATATTCCTTTTTTTTAATATGCTGTATTTCTAAAAAATTTCTTTTATAAAATTTTTGAATATAATTTCTACATTCATTTTAAATAGATTCCATGATGAGAACATGTATTTGTTCAATTAACAATGTTACCGCATTCTGCCGCAGCCTGTGTTTCTATCTATATAGTACAATCTAGAATAAAATATAATTGTATTTCTTCCAAAATTAGATCTTAGTGCAAGTAAATCTCAAGATTCTCATAAAAATATAGATTCAAATATTGACACTTTTTTAATGGTCAGTAAAAAAAAAAACTGAAAACATTTTTTTTTTGCAAATATTTTTGTAAATTTTTAACAATGAAAGAAAGGTCAGTATCTCAGTAAAATAAGAAGCTAAAAAATACTTAATTGCTTTTAATTAAATGTAAAAATTAATTATTATGAGTTATTTTCTAAACAAATTAAACAATTATCCGTTGTAAAGGGACCACCAAAAAACGCCAAGAAAACATTTCGCCAATTTGGTGATTTCAATCGTCAAACTATATAGCATGTGATTCGCACGTAATTTGATATTTCCTTTTGGTATGTAATTTTAATGTTTCTATAGTTTACGTTTTTTTATAGTTTCTATAATTTATAATTATAGTTAGAGTTTTTATAGTTTATTTTAACAGTTTATATAGTTTAATAGTTTATAGTAGTTAGTAGTAAGAACTTTCTATTCAAGAAGTAATTCCTTTCCGAATTGAATAATTTTAAGTTTAACCTTCTCCTCTGTAGAGCGTTTTGAAAGATTTTTTTAACTGTGCATTTGGAATTATGCAATTTACAGAGAGTATCTACCTATAAACATCTTATATCTTTAAGCGAGCAATTCTTGTATGTATATTTATTTTGTGTTTCTCGGAAACGGCTCTGAAGATTTAGAACAAATTTTATATTTAGATAATATTTTGCTTTTTACGTTTATTTATATAGGTGTTTTTCCTAAAAAAAACGCGTTTTTACACTATAAAAAAAACATTTTTTATAATTAATTAATTAGTTAATTAGTTTTATAATAATAGTAATTAACCGTTAGTTAGTTTTATAACAAATAGTTAATTATTTATAACTAATAGAGTCCAAGAAATGGCGTCACTAATTCAAGAGCTTCAGTAAAAAATTTATAACTTTAAACAAGCAATTCTTATATATACATTTCGCGTATCTCAGAAACGGCTTTAACAATTTTATAACTAACTATTAGAGCCTTTTTCTACGTATTCTCATGCTTACAATGTCATATAGTGCCATCTCGACTCCGATTTCACCATTGTAAAACTGTTTGTAAGATCAAAAATATAAGCAATGGTAGATAAACTGTAAAATCAATACTGTAATATAGCAGATGATTTCTAATAACATGTTAAACTAAATGCATTCATGATTTTCCTTTTTATTTATTGCCCAGTTCATATTTAAATTGAAAAATATTCTTATGTAATCAGTATGTGATTTGTATCTAAATATTTTCACCGTAAAAACACAATTTTACAAAACAAAAAAATAATTATAATAATAAAAACGTCGAGGTAAGCTCTGTCTTCCTGGTACTTATGTTAAAGTACTATTGAAGCATAAATTTCATCTACCATAAAAATACAATACAAAGAAATTTTGAAAAAGGATTTTTGCCACCATCTTCCTGTTTCCTTACACGGTATATTTTGCTTGGTTTCCAGCTTCATAGAAATGGTAAACAACATAAATTATGTATTTGAGTTTCCTCCTTTTTAACAGATTGTGCAGAAAATTTAATACAGAACTATACTTTTGGCATCAAATATAACACAAAGGAAATTTCTTTTTTTCCCAATTCATTAAATTTTTACTCTTAATTCAGGTGACAAAACTCCCCGAGTTATTAAAATAGTTTGTGGAATTATATGTGTGTTTCTGTTCATGTGCATTTGAAAAGTAAAATTTAAAGATGAACAGAACTAGATAGGTGAAATTTGTGATAAAATCCTTACATATGCAGTTTCTGTATCAAAACTAGCCCCCTACAAATAGATGAAATATATTTATATTATTATATTATATACGAAATATAAGCCGGCTTCCTGGCATAGGGGTAGCGCGTCTTCCTCGTGATCTGGGCGTCCCGGGTTCGAGTCCCGGTTTGGGCATGGTTGTTCTTTCATTGTTCTATCTGTGAGATGTGTGAATGTGCCCTCCTGTCAAAAAGGGGTTGTGCAAGCGAATGAGTGATGCATGAGTAGCTAAGTCGTACTCTTGGCCCTAGTTGGCGCTACTATAGAAACAAGAGACGCACCCCCTCAGGCTTAAACTCGGCTGTCTCTGACGGCGAGGCTTGTCCGTGGCAAGTGCCATAATTACAAACAAATAATGAAATATATAATATAATCTCAACAATTACCTTTGAATGTATATATAATATAAGTAACACTTGCTATAAATTCATTTCGAAATTATTAGTAAGGAAGGAAAAACTAAATCATAAAATGGATAAAAATTCTTCTAAAAAACAAGTACAATTTGATTGACGTTTGGAAGTTTTAGAGATGTAGGGCGAACATGAAATATTCGAGCTTCCTTCATGGTATTTCACTTAATCTTAAAATGTAAATTTTGCATATTAATTATTAATAAGAGTATATATATAGTATATAATGTATATACAGGATGATCGTTAAAATCCTTTTAAGCACTTTAAATTCAAAATGGCACACTTTTATCAAAGGGGGGGGGGATTTTATTTTGATTAAAATTCTATTCTGATTAATTCTATTAGTCACCATATTGACTTCTCTACATTCTATTTCTGTTTTGATGAATTCTATTAATTCACTCACATCAATATTTTGTTTACACGATCTTCTTCTATGAAATTCATGAGATAAATCTTCGGGTAGCATCTTAATTATGATTGGGTTTGATAATTAGCTTATCAACCACTAATGACATCCAAACTAAGTAAATTTCTAATACATATCTGTAACTGATCATAGAGTTTTTTTAAACCAAAAATATTTGAAAAACTTTTCACTGGTTCAAACTGTAAGAACCTCTGCATAAATTTCAATATTATCACGTCTTTACAATCGAATCTCTTTTTTAAACATTTTTATACATGTGTCACAATGAGATTCACAGTTTCATGACCTATAGATAAATTTTTCAAGTAAATAAATTTCTGTTTTAGATTAACTGGGATTACGATGAATTGCATTGTTTGATGAATTAAAAATGTCGAGCCATTTGCTCCCATTACCTTCATATTTTTTCGAATTTAATTTGGGTAACTTTAATCATGCACTACTCAAAAACAATATTGTTGACGTTTCGAGTGCTATCCTAGTAGCACATACAGTACTGGCACAATTATTATGGATTTTTGAAATAAAACAAAACAATTTTTTTACAAAAACGACATTTAAGCAAACAAAAGTGATGAAAATCAATTTTATTCACAAATAGTGAGTACGTCAATAGTAGACAACTATTTTAATGTTTAATTTGCCCACCCTTTGCATTAACAAGTACTTTAACACGTCTGGGCATTCCAATGATCAGCTTTCTGCACAATTCCTTGATTCTACTTGAATGAAACCATACTTTGATAAGACGTTGTACGAGTTCTATTTTGATCGTTACGGGAACTTCATGTATTTCATCTTTCAATACAGACCATAAACTCTCAATCGTATTCATATCCGGGGAATTTCCAGGCCAAGAGAGCACCTCTACTCCATTTTCTTCAAACCAGGTCTTGACTGATTTTACCGTGTGACACGGAGTTGAGTTCTGTTGAAAATTCCAAGGTCTATCCGCAAACCAATCCTTTGTTTGAGGTAGCAAACGTCTTTGTAGTACTTCTATGAATTTATACTGGTCCATGGTGCCATCGACAATCTTCAAACGACTTGTTCCATGCATAGAAATGGCTCCCCAGATCATGACCTTCTGGGGGAATTTTACAGTCTTCTTTAAACATTCCGGTGTAAATTCCTCACTTGATCACCTTCTTACACTCTGTACACGATCGTCAAGCACTGCAATGGTAGATTCGTCAGAGAACACAACCTGTAACAATACAGAACACAAAAATAAGGTGTTAAAAGCTGAAGAAAGTGACAGAAGCTATAGAATAATGAGTAGACTTGATGATGTGAAAGTCTATAAGCCTTTAAATTGGAAGTAAAGTTTAAAATTTTGCGTAATTTTAATCATTTGGGTTTATTAAGTTTCTACATGAATATTTTAAACTCTTACCTTCTCCCATTGCTCAGATGTCCAGTCAACGTGAGCCTCTGCCCAGGCCTTACGTGCCTGTTTCATCTTGTCAATCAGGTGAGGCTTTTTTCTGGGGCGATATGCTTTTAGTCCACCTTCCAACAGTCTCTTATTTACTGCTTCGCAAGCAATGGTAATGCCTTCTGCTGAAAGTTGGTTTGAAATCATTCTGCAAGATGCTCTTCTTTATTGCCATTTTAATTATTTTTCTCTCCATTCTCGGCGTTGTTTTCTTGGGTCTACCACATTTTCCAATTCTATTTGATGCCAAACTGTGGCCATTTTCTAATTTCTTCTTGATATTACTGATTGCTTGAGTTGAAACGTTAAGTTTCTTTACTATTTCTTTCTGTTTTAATGTGGTTTTTTGAAATAAAACACTAATCTGTCCAACCTTGCGAGGACTCAAATCGCGAGTCAAATCTCAAGTCTGCTCAATTGCATAAACAAATTAGAAAATCTGAAAAAAAAACAAAGTTGGCATTAAAATTAGATGCACAAGTTTACAGAACTAAAGTGATCACATCCAAATGACAGGTAGAAAACGCAATAGATTCGCCCTCTCCTCGCAAATGCCAGACTATTACTGAGCTCTGTCCAGACAATGCAGTGATTGTTTCAGTGTTGTCAGACATTTTTTCTCTCTATTGCCAGACACTCCCACAAAAATCTAAAACCCACTTAAAATAACTAATAAATATTTGTTTGGTACTGGTGTGGTAAAGGGTTACTTAATAAAATTGTTTGCAAGACATTTTTGCACAAATATTATGTTTTTATCAAAAATCCATAATAATTGTGCCAGTACTGTATGTATAATTAAACAATATTCGTAATATCATATGAAACTGTTGAATATTAGGGATGACGAATATTTTACGAGCGGTTATTACCTAATCAGTAACATAAAGTCACAAATACCAGTGATCAATACTTTTCAAAGAGGGGTGTGATTCAAATCCTTGATATGATCTTACTGGTGATATTTCGATTACAGGTTTTGGATCACGATAGAAAGTAACAATCGATATGATCTGTCCAATGGAAGTTCTCGAACAAAACAGAAAAGGAGAAATCTGTGAATGGGCTGAAAAGTGGACGGACCGGTTATTCTTGAAATTATCGTATCATTGAATTGCATATCACTGAAATTTATCGGAGCGATGACTTCACTGGAAAATGTGAAGTCGCCGCAGCACTTTATGACAGTAGGGATGGCGAATACTTTACGAACGGTTATTACGTAAACAATATCAAAAAGTCACAAATACCAGTAATCAATACTTTTCAAAGAGGCGTGTGATTCAAATCCGTGATACGGCCTTACTGGTGATATTCCGATTACAAGTCTTGGATCACGATAGAAAGTAACAATCGATACTGGTAAATATCGATTCGAGAGCTTCTATCAGGGATGACGAATATTTTACGAGCTGTTATTACGTTACCAATATCATAAAGTCACAAATACCAGTGATCAATACTTTTCAAAGAGAAGTGTGATTCAAATCCTTGATATGATCTAACTGGTGATATTTCGATTACAGGTTTTGGATCAGGATAGAAAGTAACAATCGATACAATATCTCTGAAATTTACCGGAACGGTGACTTCACTGGAAAGTAAGAATCTATACGATCTGTCCAATGGAAGCTCTGGAACAAAACAGAAATGGAGAAATCAGTGAATGGATTGAAAACTGAGCGGAGCGATTATTGGAATTATCGTATCATTGAATTGCATATAACTGAAATTTATCGGAGCGGTGACTTCACCTGAAAGTGTTTAATCGCCGCTACACCTCATGAGAATAACCTTGACTTTCCAATATTCGTATTTGATGATGCACTATTCCATAGAAATCCTTTTTAATTGCTTGTGACTTGACTTTGCATATATTCCATTTACTACTGGCACCATCTATTGGTAGAAATATAGAACTAAAGTAAACAATTTAAAGAAATGACATTTATATTTCATTCAAATTTTTCAGAAAATGGTTTACTCCAATGAAGAAATTAAATTTTAAAAAATTGAAAAAAAAATTTAAGAAGTAAGCTGAAATAGATAAATTAATTCAATCACGCGTTACTTAAATTAGTAAATTAAGTATTAATTACAATTAATAAATTTTATATTTAATATTAAGTAATAATTTTTAATTAATAATATGATTGAAATAACTGAAAATTTTTTATTCAAAAAATCGTGGATTATGCATCTCTATTGAATATTAAATTGTATAATTTTGTGCAACAGGATGCGTTTACCTGGGTACTAATAGCATTGTTGGTCGCAGATACAATTGTTCTTTCAACAGTTTTGTCACTGTTATTATTTTTTTTATTTCACTGAGAATTTTAGATTTATATACCATAAACTTTTTAATGCTAGTTTTCAAATGCAAGTAACTCATTATCATATTCACTGTCGTCATTTATTAGAATATCGATTTCTGAATTAAATTTTTAAAATATATCTCGGTGTTCAATCAAGAACTTATGAGACGAGCTTAAATTTTCTATATGATCTTCAGTGGTTCTGATGAAAATAAAGTTTTAAGTTCATTCAATACTGTAGTGTCTGTTCCACATACGGTAGGAAGTTTCTATTTTAATCTTCCTAGCCCGACCGTCATGTTTCGTTTCTGACATCGATACTTAGATCAAAATTCAAAATCTTTAGGCCCAAATGAAGGCTCCAGATCAACAAGAGGTCAAGAATTACCTCAATTATATTAAAGGGTGGTGTCACAATACTGTTGTGATTTTCTCAGGAAATTTGTAAGTTTTTTCAACAATTACAGTTCATTTTACAACCCAAATACGCATTAGAATGGACGGACAAACACAAACATATAGAATTTGACAATGGAAACAGAAACATATAGAATTTGACGCGTCAAGATTAGTATTCTGCATTCAGTCAATCTACATGAGTGCTACTAATTCAAAATACATATGTGGCGCAAAAGCGCCACCTACCACTTTCATTATAACTCACAACCACAACATTTAATTTAATACCATTTTTGAAAAACTTACAAAAATTATTGATAAAAAATGCACATATGACTTATATTAGCATTCAAAGACTGCGATGTGTATAGATATTTATAATAACTTATAACTGTATTTATACTTAAATTAACTTTATTATTTCTAACAAACTGCTCGTGGCAAGATAAAATTAATAACAAATTCCAATATTTGTTGTTTAGGCTTATAAAGGTACATACACCATGCTGATTATTTTTCTCTTTTACCATAACTCTGCGCTATATATTGAACTCCAAAGCTTTTCTTCTTAGAATCCATCATGAAGCAGAAAAATGTCTCTTAAAAACGAATGTGCAAAGATATTTGACAGATGAAAGGCTATCAACAAAATTAAAAATCTTATAGTGATCGAATACTTGAATCGTGGCAATAGCAATGAATTTTTAAAAAACACAATTTTGATTATTTTACCACTATAAAAAATCTTTGTATTTCTAGTGTTATATAAATTGATCGTTCGTAATTAAAACGACTTTTATTACCGAAATTTGTCCTTATTTTACGACAATTGTCCTTGACCGGTTTACAAATCGAAACTGGTAATCATTTACAGCAGATGTGGTTAGTTTTCTCAAATTACCATGCATGACAAAATGGAACTCTAACAGAAAAAAATAAAAATATTAAATAATAATATAATAATAATTAAAAACCTATGTCAGTTTATCAAGCTTTCGAGCTTTCGCTTTTGACAATTATTATACATCTTGAAATGGAACTTTTGATGAATTCAGTAAACTTAACTATTTTGAGTCTGTATGCCTAAAACTCTGTTGCCTGGTGGAAACCTTTTTCTAACATATCACAATACAGAAGTCAAAATTCTCTCAAATAGCCACGATACTACAAATAGAGCTAAATCATAAATGAAATGTCAACAATAAGCAGCGTTGCAAATTTTATATCCCTTTTAAATGTAAGAAACCTATTAAACCGATGCATTTAAGGGTTAAGTATTTTTTAATAAAAATATTCTAGCAAAAAAGTTAAAGTTATGTAGTTTATTTAGATCATTTAATAGATAACGACAGCGATTTAGAGAGGGTTAAACGAGAATGCATATCCCACTCCGTAGGTGAAACTGAAGATATTGAAATAAAACTGGAAAAAAGTATTCAAAATCGAAAATGGAATACAAAACTTTAGTTGGAAATTATGTATAAATAGGACATTTTTAGGAGAATATTCCTTTGTAAAGCGGAGAGATTAAATTAAAGGCGGTAGAAGAATAAATTGTTTCTAATTTTCATATTTGAGCGCCATCTATGAACTCCATGGATGTAGTTTTATATCTTCTTTTAAACGGATAGAATGGCTGAACACTTACTTTTCGCTTCTACTAAATTTTAAAAAATTCGGCTTATTCATTTCTCATTGAATTCTTCAATATTATTTTATTGTCTAAGAAAATGAGGAAATGTTTTGGCGTGAAAATTATATTAATTAACAGTTTAGTTAATAAAAATTAATTGTGCATAATTAATTATGCATGATTAGTTATTTTTAAGTAATTTATTCCTCATATTGTTTCGATTACTGATAAATTTGATGTTACATTTCGTCAACATAAAAGTTTGGGTAATGACAATGTGTTTTAATTTATTTGGTTTAAATTATTGATGTGTATTAACGATAATCGAATCAGGAATTCTGATCTGTTTAATCGACTCCTAATGAGGATGAATTGATATGATATTTGAATGATTCAACATTTAATCAATAAAAATTATTTTATTGAATGGAAATGGAAAGTAGTTTTATCTTGTTTATTTGGAATGGAAAGTTGTTTTATCTTGTTTATTTCTTCCCAATTTTATTTATTTATTATTTTTCATAAATTGCTTAAGGAATGTCATGTTCGGGGACACAATGCAAAGTCAAATTTTAAAATTATAGAGACAATTTTATATTCAGTTCATACAATTTGTGGGGCTACCTGGTCCATAACAAACACTAAAATCTGCAAAAGTCTGTTATAACCCACTTTCCGACAAACAGTCAAATGCAACAAATTTCTGTAATAATATAAACATGAAAACGAGGCAATTTTAATATGTTACCATGAATTGAAAAAAAAAATCATATTCTACAGTTATTAATTTTAAGGTATAATGTGAGAACATTTCAATTTAATATAAATTTTGATTTTACTGAAAGTTGGATTTTTAAACATGGCTATTTACAAAGTGCATTGATGAATTGAATCATCTATAATATTTCTTTAAAAAACAGAATAAACATTCTTATATTATCTTTCTGTATTTTCTATAATATTATTAGAGTTAAGAGTACGTTTTTAATTCATAATTTAAACTCAAACATTTTGAATTCAGAATGTGTTGTGATGTTTTGCATTTTCTGAAGTCCCAGTTCTAAGATACTTATAGTTGATCAATTTTTTCTGATATAAAAATTTAATTCCCACAACTGTATCATTTCTCATATCATAAAAGCACAAACATTTAAGACAGTGTCAGGAAATGTCATAATATGTTTTATATTAATGTTCTTTTAGACAGTTGCAGTTATATAACTTCTAATAATAACTCTGCAATGGGAAATTCTTTTTAAAACAGAAAGAAATCTAAGTAAAATATTGTAATATTGCATACATAGTTTTATAGGATCTATTTTAGAATGTTCTAAGTTTTCAAAAACCGATTATTCAAAAATAGTTGCAGTATTAGCAATTTGCATCTTAAACATTTTTTAATTATAAATAATTACAGCATGCTCAAACTACTTAAGTAAATAATTCCTTCTTGTAGCTTTTCTTATTTTATTGATTTTTGATTCTCAAATTGTAATTATGCCAGCCATATATATATTTTATATTATATATTATGCATTATCATATTTTATATTATATATACCATATATTTTATATTATGCATTATCATATTCTTCATAAAGCATATAAATGGTGCTTAACATTTTATATGTAGTTTGTTCATTTAATATGTCTTTATTCCCTCTTGACAGTGTTAACAAAACACTTTCAGAGTGTTAATTCCATTCATTAAAATTATATTTTACACATTATATATTTTTATTTTTTATATTTTATACATTATATTTTATAGCTATATAAAACTCACATTTGATGCATTTTATTTTCAATCACTCTAAACCAACAAGTTATGATGTGATTTTATTAAAGTTTAAACTAAAAATAATGATATACAGTACTATGTATTATCTATTTTCTTTCGTATCTTCTTTTTCAAACAAATTAATAAATATTGCAATTAGTCACGAGGAATATTATCTTGTTATTTAACTATAAAGATAATATATTCATACTCTTTCACATTAAAAAAATTAATGCTGCATGACTGAGCAAGTAAAATTAATTCTTTCTTAACTATAATTAATTTGCTCCAATTTTTATTTTTATTACACAAATTTTTAAAATTTCATTATACCACTATATTTGTTTAATGAAACTTCTAGGTGACCACAAAATATCTTTCTCTATTTGGAGGCATCTGCAACTAAAATTGAGAAATAGAATGAAGCCAAATTCCAGTACAAAAGTAATATAAAGACCAAATAAATATCAACATGTATGAAGTGG
>JAPMOR010107026.1:157330-169945 GCA_026543865.1 Argiope aurantia
GTATGATTAATTTGTTACAAAAACTTAAATTATCAATAAAACATGAATTGCAATATGATTTTATTTCATGCATTAAAAAGGTTCATCATATTTTTATAGCTCACTTACCAAGATTTATTAGTTAATTTGTTTTATTTATCCTGATGAAGGAATAACTTGCAGTAATAAAAATTTTGTTCAACAACTTTAGAAATTTATAATATATCACACTATACTGAAATACAGTAAAGTAAAACTCAATCAAACATAAATTCTGAATCAATTATAATAAACCTCAAAATACTCTCAATAAAATCAAAATCCATATAAGGAAACTGTTTCTTGTATGAAGGCTTGGCTTGATATACAAAGAATACAAAAATATATACTTAATTATTCAATATATAATGTCTATTATACCACTATGATAGGTAAGTTTGGATCAGTCAGTTTTATTTAAGTTGGAGATAAATAAATATCAATAGAAAATCTGAATAGAAGAAGAATAGAAAGATCTGAATAATTAAAAAACTTTGTGATATCAAGTTATTTTTACAGTTAGCACTTTAAAAAATTATTTTTCTAAATTTATATTATTTCGTTTCATTTATTTTTTAAAAATAAAGATGATTTCGATCATTAATTTTTGGTTATATTTCTTCTACTCATAAAATGTGTTATTTAAATTCAATAAGATATTTAATTATGTCTACAAATATGAATTCCTGTTGGTTATTTAAAAATTATAGATTTGCTATTTCAGTTATTTAAAAATTATAGATTTGCACTTTCAGTTATTTAAAAATTATAGATTTGCAATTTACAAGAATTTAACATACATTTATTTAAAACTACAAAGCACAAAAGTAATATACAGACCAAATAAATATCAACATGTATGAAGTGGAAAATGATTTGTTTTATTTTCATATTACATATTATGGAACTTAAATATCAATATATCACATAATCTCTTCATTCACAATGTAATTTGTATCTTTCTAAAAATTTTATATGAACTGTTTATGAAATACATCCGAAAAGCAAATTTGTAAATTGCAAAATAACATTTACAAAGATAAGAAATGACAATTTAAAAATAGATATTAATAAAGGAAAACAAAATTGTTTCAAACAAGAAAAAATTATATCCACATTCACATACAAAGTGATAACATTTACCCTCCTGCTCAGCGAAAAAACAATTGAACCGAGAAAAGTATTGACTACAACTCAACATTTAAATGACAACACTTATCCCGTGTGCACCTCTCGCTTTCTCCTATCTGCGAAAAATAAGGTTTATGATGGATTTGCCCATCCCATAGGTATAACTGTTGCGATTGAGACGCTCGGCTATAACTAGCTTTCCACTATGTACTGCCAACCAATTCCTACCCTCTTTCACAGCAGCATACCTATTGGGCAGCTTTAGCACCCTTCCATCTTCGCCACTCAGATGGCTGTAGTGCTTCGCATTGCAAGACGAAACGGATTCGAAGATTTTCATCTACAAGGAACAGTCCTTGTCAACTTTAAGACGCTATGTTTTTCAAGGATTTCAACCAAGGCAGGAGCTAGTTTCCAAACGGAAGTGTGAGCTCTTAAACCATCATAGCAACGTCGTGATGTTTCGGAGTTCCAGGGTGTGAAAAAGTGGGCAAGAGCATAATTTGGAATAACAATTAAAATTTATAAGTTTAGGGAAAGATTAAAATTAATTTAGATGAGCACATAAAGCTCTACCGTCATAAAATTTGGTATAATTATTAAATTTTTTTATGATATAATTAATAATAAAAAATAATATTTTGATTATTTATGGAGAAAATAGAGAACTTTAATGGAAATCTAAGCGTCCCACTGTCTTTGTCATAAATGAGACGGTCCCCTCAATGGCAAAATCAGATACTAAGGTGATCTTGCTTTAAAAGGTGCATATTCTTGACTCATTTTTTTCTGCTATTTAATGTCCTGTAAACTCTTCATTTCTAAGCTCATTATTTTTTTGTTATTTCAAGAAAGCAGGCAATGTATGAAAGAGGTGAAGAAAGCAACATAATAAGCGGGCAAATACAAACAGAAGGTTTAATGTCAAATGTCCTTAAATTTACCACTAAAATAAATCTATGTATCTTTTTGGATATATAAAATAATGTTTCATTCATAAAGTTGGAGCGTAAGGATTGAAGTGTTAGTAGCACTGAGTGTTGACCGTTACCTAACGGCAATTGTATCTGACCGGTTTCAAACGAGAAACTGGCAATAGTTTCCGGTGGAGTGTAAGAACCCCTAGAGAAAAATTTAATTTAGTTGATAACAATGGAAAATGACAAAAAAAAAAAAAACGTAAAATAATCAGTTGCCAAACCTTCAATCTTTCGCTTTTTGCTCCAATTGGAAGTGTGAGAAATGTACTTACAAAATTTTTGACACTGGTGACGGAATATTTTCTAATCGAGTCGAGGTGCAGTATTAAAAATAGTGTCAAATGTGGCACTGCTAGGTGGCGCTGCAAACAAAGCCAATTACAAATGCAACGCAATAAGACAATAGAGAATGGTGCATCTGTTACGTACCTTTTATTTGTAAATTATCTAATAAAATATCGTTTCATAATAGCTTTGATAAGAATAAATATTCTAAAAATAAAAAATGATATAAACTCCCAATTTCGTTTATTACTCAATAAATGGCAGCTAGTGAATGATGGTTTAAAATTACGTAGGGAATAAATATGATCATATTTTCCTTCATGGGTGAAATCTGTTGGTATTGAAATAAAATTGTAGATAATATCGACTAAGGAATAGAATTTTGAAATGTTTTGTATACAAACATCTCTCAGAGTAATAATCTCATCATAATACACCAAAATTTTGAATACAGGCATATGAAAAACGCATTTCAGATTGGAGCGCCATCTGTAAGCTCGAAAGATAATCAGAATTGCATGATTTAAATACTGCAGAATTCGGGGAAAGATAGCGGTTAGATACTTTATCTTTCATTTCCAATAAAATATATAATGAATATTGTAAAAAAAATAAATTGAAATGTTCTATCAAAAATTCCATGTTATTATATGAGAAAATTTTTATTTTGCAATCAATTTCTTCCTATCCACAACTTGTTGCTTAAAAGTTTATCACATGCACTGAAGTATATAAACTGTCGAAATGTTTTATTAAGTAAATAATACCTTCCTGTATTAGAGAATTTAATAAATTTATTAGGGCAAAAAGATGTTGGTAATTCAGAATCAAAACCAGAAACATTTTTAATTTAGAATGTTTCTGAAACTCAATCAAATAAGAAAACAATTTATTAAAACTCACAAAAAATAATTTTTAACATAATTAAAATCTACATATTCAAACTCAAGTAATTAACATTATGACAAATCTAACAGAAAAGTGAGATACACTGTCTGTTTCTTTCGTTTTATAATGCACGTAGGTTTTATAGGCAATCGCAGAGAAAATAAAATGATAATGCCAGGTTTACATTCGGCCTGTTGAATAATACTTCAATTAGAATTTATTTTTAAGTAGCAAAAATAATTACATATATAACTTAAATGATGGTAAATATTAATTAAATTACTGACATCATAAAACTATTTCATTAGTTTATTTTTTTTTATTAAATTCCAAAGACAGAAAGGTAATTATCGTAAAATCATTTCAAACGAGACAGATATATTTTGACATCTTGTAAAATTCGTAAATGATGATTCTCCACAAGAAAGATCTTAAAGGAAACGATAAAAAAGAAAATTTCATTTACCTTCCAAAAACATTTGTTTTTCTTCTGAAAATCGGACTTTGCACAAAGCATATCATATATTACTAAAAATGTTGAACCATCTGCCTATGCAGTTCATAACTTAACACCTGCTTTCCATTTTTTTCTTTTCTATTATTAACATTTTGAATGCTTACCGTTATAATCTTATTTATTTCAGCTGATCTTTATTAAAACCCAAATATTTAAAACTTTTAAGGATTAGTTATTTCGAAATATTTTTATAATTAAAATTATATTTATAATTATTTTAACACTTAAAAGTTAAATTATAGTTATAATTCAAGAACAATATACATAATGAACCTAATTATTTTCCTTTTGAAATATAAATTATAACTTATTTATGAAGAAAAATATATTTATTTTTTCCATATAAAAAGGAATATTATATTAAATGAAAACCTCTTAAAATTGTTAATTTAAGTAATTCTGAATATTTAAAAGATGCATTCATAATTATAATCTTTCTTATTCTAAAAGTTAAATTATAATCTACGAATTAAAAGAATAGATATTTGTTTTTGCATAAAAAATGATAAACATATCAATTAACATCGTTTGTAAATAGTTAAATCAATTTCAAATAAATTAGAAAAAAAATTTAGATCAGGATCTAGCCCACTATACCATTCGACAACGGCTACCCATCTATGCTTATAATAAAGCTCAATGTGTGTGTGTGTGTGCGCGCGCGCGTGTGTGTATGTGTGATGGTGCCCTACAGGTCAGACCGTTCGACCTACAGCTACCAAATTTGGCACATGTATATCTTAAAGGACGGAAATATATGCACCTGAGGTCCCTTTTTTGAATTTTTAATTACAATTTAATTTATTAATCAAAAACTAACTTTCCCGCCCAAATATTCTTCATTTTCCCACCGTTAAAAACTGAAACCATATGAGTAAGGTTTCAGTTTTTTTCACACGTTAACGAGATTAAGCTTAACGTATTTTCGGCCGATTATTTCAAACGATTCTATTTATTTTCTTAGTGTTTAATGCACTGAAAATTAAACTTTGTTAATTAATGGATCTTTCAGTTCATTCTGAAGTACTTTTGAATTAAAATAAAACAGAATAAAGGAAATTAAAAAATTTTTTATCTGCGTAGCGGTACCCCAACTGGCGTAGAAAATTCATGCACTTGCGTTACCATAATTGGAGTTGAAAGTTCACACATGCACGTTGTGTTCTGATTGTTGACAATTTTATTTTCAGCAGATACGAACTTGGTTTTGAAAGCATAACATGTTTTCGATCGGTTATTTGAAACCATTCTGTTTATTTTCTTAGTGTTTGATGCATTTAAAACTAAACATTGTTAATTAATCGTTCTGTGCATGACGAATCTGAGAACATTTTGTTGAAAACTTCTTGAGATATTACATAAATTAAGAGATATTCTTTAGTGCCCATAAGGTTTAAATACTCAGCGACTCTATTTTCATTACTCATATTTTTAAAAAAATGCTTTGTTTCAGTAAAAATTGTTCTTATATTAATTGCAGATTAATCATTTCCGCTTTAATATAAAGTATAAATTCTATGAGAGCTAACAGAAAATTAGAGAGATACATATTACGTCATGGCTGAAGGTCTTTATAATATTATGAAGAAATTATATGACTATCAAAATTTGAAGATTTAAAATATTTTGATAAAGAAGCTATTAAAAGGAGTTACATAAAATATTTAATTATTAAAATTTTAACTAGTATTAAGATTGGTGAATCGGCTGGTCGCCAATAGCGGCTAGTTATTAATATAAAAGCTGTGCTGAATGTTTGAGGGCCATTTTTTCGAAATTGACTGGTCATCGCTTTAATATTTTCGTGAGTAAACGTTATAAATGTAAACTACAAAAACACTAAATCTCATCCTAGACTGAATTCTCAACCTCATGCCCTCCCCTTGTTAGACTTGTGAGTGAAATTTACACTTTCTGGAAAGTATGATGAACGATCGCAGCGCCCTACACTTTGATATTATTCTCAGAAGTATGACATGAACGATCGCAGCGCCTTATTGTTTTATCTGAATTGTATAGTCTTCCAAAATACCTACTTGATAACATGTTGGATATTTAGAGAATTGAAAATAATTTTATAATCAATACATTCAGGAAATGTGAGTGAAATCAGTAGACTGTGTTGCTATAAATTTAAGCTTTTTTGGTGTGATTGATTAACTGCCAAAGATGACTGATAATTAAAACGAAAATTGTAGACATTTGCTTAGCTTCTATTATTAACATCTGCTTCCTCCAATTCTACGAGATGGGAATGATAATTTTGAAATTTGAAAGCATTTATCACAGATAATAAGCTAGTTATTTTAGATTTTAGTCCTTAAAATAATGAGCTTTTATATTATTAATACTGCAAGGTTCTAGAATTTTTAAACAGTTATGGAAAAATCTACTACAGCAAACAAACAATTTTTAAAAACTTTTGTGGTCCATTATTTGAGTAAGTTTATTGCTGAGAAACGAAAATTATTTAAAATTGTGAATATATATTTGGTTATTCCTATAAAAAAATTCTCATTTGAAGTATTATCATAATATATTTCGAAATCGCAACTAAAAATTATTTCATATTCAAACTAAAACCAAAAATGGAACAGGAAAAAACTTCATAGTATTTATAGGATTCTTTTTTATATTTTGTTATATTTTTATTTGGTTTATTTGTTTCTCCTATAAACTTGATTTTTATACTTATATATATATATATATATATATATATATATATATATGTAAAATTAAGATTAGATTTTGATTTTCTATTATTATAGAAACATTGCCGTTGATAAAATATAAACATCTATAATTATATTGTAAAATATCAGAATAGAATTGTATAGCCCTTCCCGATCATTTTGATTGTATAGAATCGTCTTGAAATGAAATTTTATAACATAAACATTGTTATTTTTATTTGTGTTTTTAAGTTAAAATATTAACATTTTGCAGTGAGTACTAATAAATACTTGCCTGTGACTTTCGTAAAAGTTTTTGTGTCAAACATATTACGTTTATTTGTTGCTCAAATAATGTAGAATCTCTTCACTATTGAGATATTATGTTTATTTTATGTTACATATTGATTCTCGTATTTAAGAAATAATGCAAAGAATATAGTTTCTTCTTTATACTGCTTTCGATACCATTTTAAGAATTTCTTTTAATTAAAAAAAATTATCTTTCAATTTGAAAATTTTTGAGATGTAAATAAAAGTATTATACTTGTTTAAATTAACAAAATAAGCAAAGTTCATTTTATAACCCTAACAGCTAATATTTTATTATGGATTTCAAAATATTTTTATTGTTAGACTTTGTAAATATTTTAATTCATTATAAGATGATTGAAATTTTATTTCGTGTAAAAGAAAATGATTTATTGAGAAAAATGTTGTTTTAGATTTGAATGGTTTGATTTTTAAAATTAATAATACAATATATCATCTACTTTTAATTTTAGTATTATTCATCAGTAAGCAAAATAAAAATACAATTATACAGTAATTAGCCTGTTATTGCTTATATCTTTGTCATGATAACAGCGATTCATTTCTTTTCCTTGTTCTAGAGAATGATGTATTTCCTGTTAAATCCATTCTTCAAGAATGAACGCACCACAATCTTAGTAGAATGCAATATAAAATGATTTGGGTTTACTATCTATGAGAATAAATCCTCTGTTTTCTTTTTCTATGTTTTGTTCTTGTTGAAGATATTGGTATTTTAAGCATCTAGCATGCGAAAGAGTTTTTCTCTTAATCTGTTTCTCTTGAGAAAACTTTGTATTCTGTGATTTTTAAGATAATAAATGGAAACTGAAGCATTAGAGTTTGGCATATTCAGAAAACAGATTCTCCATAGTTGTCAATTCTTTTTTTAAGCGATCGTTCATTGCCTTTTTCTCCGTATCTGCACTTTCCAGTACTGCATGTAACTACTATATAACATAAATAAAATAAATTTCAGCATATTCTAAATGTTACGATAAAGTATCTACGTATAAAATGTATTAATATTTAGGGGCAAAAATAATTTGGTAAACATCCAACAATTGTGATTATGAGAACGGATAGTAATTTACTTCCCCCTGCTTCAGAATGGAGATATTTTTATTTATTTATTTATTTTGTTTCCTTCTTAGCTTTATTTTTCAAGAATGATGACGTCATTGTCAAAGTGGAGTGTAATATTTATAAATTGCCTTTATTGTCTATGTGGATGAAGCCTCTTTTTTTCTTCTTTATGGTTTTACTCTTGTTCAAAAAGTGCTGTTTGAAAATTCTAGCACACAAAATTTTCTCGTGAGAAAATTTCGCTCTTTGTAATCTTGCAGATAAGAAATGAGAACAACAGCATTCGAATTTAATAAATCAAAAATAAAACTCTTCATTGCAGTTCTAGTTCTTAATTCTTATCTCGCAAATGTTGTGTAGAAAATTATGAACTAAAGTGAACATGCATTTATGTTATTTTTAAAAACCGAATGTGTTATGGAATTTATCATTATGTATGTAAGTAAGGATTAGTTCATCTTTAAAAACTTAGAAGAGTTACCACTATTTCATTTAAAAAAAATATTTAAAATAATATATAATTCTTTGAGCATGTAGCTGGTTATAACAGACATACAAGTTTATCAAGCAGTCGCTGCTCTTCAGTTGCAGTGACTGCAACGAGTAATGAAATGTTGATGTTGTCGCTGTTTGTATCTGGAAGCATATGTGATCAATTAGTTATGTTATTTCTTTGAAGCATGATATACAATCGCACTTGAGTCCACCTGACTATTGTTGTCACTCGGCGGAAGAAATTATATAGAAATTGCATTCAAGAATATCATTTAATTTTGAGTTATTCTTTTTGTGAGAACTTGCATGTGTCACTCAAAAATGTTTTTAAATAAAATTGTTAAATTATTTTAAGCATGCGCATTTTTTTTTAAAAAAAGGAGAAATAATATATATTAATTCTGCAGAATATTTCTAAATTAGTGTCTTATAGCTACTTTCAAATGATGCATTTTATAGATATTTCGTAATATAATTGCTAGAATAAAATTAACACTAAAGCTACCACGAGCGGGTCATTTGACCCGCTTCCAATGGCAATTCCAATGTATCGGTGAAATGCCGGTAGGTTTAGTGTTAAAAAAAAAATTGAATTTTAAGAAATACTATAAAGGTAAAAAAATGATTTATATTTAATTGAACCAGTATTTTATAACAGATAAATGATGTGTTTACAATAGAGAAGGCACGAAACTACACCGTTAGGCTCTTGAGATCGGCAGACTTCTTTGGAAGACTCATTCCAGCAGTCTGGAGGCTTGGTACTTTAGGAGTGTTGATAAAAGTGCCCAAGCACTAAGGCTCTCAATGTATCTAATTCAAAGATGTATTACTAATTATGCAGACCAAGAATAAATATTACAATTAACGCCCTGACTATGGTAATTCTAATGGTTTAAACATTTTTGAAAGTTTAATATACAGGGTGTTTCAAATTAAAGTATCCATGTTTGGGATGCCTTGGCGAGAAATCCAGTCGACGGAACTCATATTTGGTGTATATACATTTCAGGTCATTCGATGTTTTTGATTCGGAAAGCAATATTTATTTGCTAACAACATATAAAAGATTTTCTCAGCACCAGTCAAATTATGAAACATTATCTTTCATCATTCAGTGTGTTTTTCTGCTGTTGTAACTAATCAGTTTCCATGAACACATTATCTAGCATGTTGGCACTGCAATTCTTCTTAATGCAGTAATTTTTGTTGAATTAGGTTTCCTTTACTAACGATGTAAATGGACATGAACGTTTGTCTCTAGAAGGTACTGTTCGTTTCAATATTCTGAGACGACCACTTTTCAACGTTCTATTTCATTAAGGGAAGAGACGCGGAAGGATGAGCGAATTTCCGGAATTATTCGTCATTCTTTGACCTTGATTTTTGTCCTGTTAGATACTTTTTTGTTCAATTTTTTTTCACGTGTATGTGAATATCGTGTCTTTTCTGACCGTATAATTTTAATTCAGTCTGCGAATAATTCGATTTTCTTTATTGTTAAATGTAAACATTCCCTCCTTTCATCTTTCCTCTCACCCCTATTTTGACGAATTAAACCCATCCTAACGCATGCGCAAAAACGCGGAAGGTTTTAGAATTCGCTGTCTTTTTAGTAGACGGGATATATGTTCATATTATCCTGGATATATTATTTGTTCACGAAAAAAAATGCCAGATACCTTTCCAGATCCGTTTTTTTTCTTCAGCAAATGACTATTCCATTCATTTTGAAATCAATCAATTTTTTAGAATTAATTAATTAACTCCTGAATTAAATGAACCAGTAATTAATGTTTTATTCTAAAAACTCAACTAATTATACTCATATTCACATTTTCTAGTACAGTTCTATAATGTGCTTTAGTATCTAACAGTTTTAAATTAACTCTAAATTCTACCAAAAGTTCAGAAGTTGATTTGTATGATAAAAACGCGTTTACTGTAGGCATTAGTTATCAAGACATCTGTAACAAAACGAATGTATTGATTAGCAAGAAAAAAATGCCAACTAACTTAGTAGGCATTTTTTTTTTTTTCAGAATTTCTTTCTTATCTGGTATTCTCGTTTGTTTTAATGCAAAAGCCAATCAGTTCCTTTGGAGAATAACTGATGAATCCTCTAATTTCCTTATTAATGTATTTGCATTGTCATCAGGAATACACAATCATAGATATTACAGAGCTCTCCGGCGTTACATCAAAATTGCACCGCATGATAAATAAAAGAGAAAATTAAAGACTTAAATGCAAATTTAAAATTATTAAAATTTATGTCACAACTATTTATTGATTATTACACTTATTTATTGATTTATTTAACAGAAGGTTTTTTATGTTTTTCATGCAAAATTCTGAAATTATAAAAAAAATCGTATGTCGTAGAAATACACTAGTGAAATACATTAGGAGTCTAATTTATAATCGCAAAATTCATTGAAGTTCAAAAGCACAAATTTTACAAAAATATATAAATGCGCTTGTCACTATTTAGAAAAGCTAAATTATTATTTGTCTATCTCTGTTAAAAATAAACCCAAACACTACAATGATATTATGATTATAAATTACTCGATAATTAATCTGATTTGTGGACTGACAATTAGCGGAATTATAAATATCATTACAAATAGACCACATGATTGTAGTAGATCTTTCTGGAAGTTTTATATTAATTTTTAATTACATACTATCGAAAATCTTTGCGGCCCAACATTAGAGATACTGGTTCAGAGGTGATCATTCTCTGATTTAGGTCTAAATTACGATCTGGCGATGAGTGAATGAAATGTATGAATGAAGTCCGCCCGTAAAAAGGGCTATGAAGGCTGTAGCGAAGTCATACTCTTGGCCCTAGATGGCGCTACTGAAAAACAAGAGAAACTAAATCTCGGCTTAAAATCACTGACTTTATCTATGACAAATGCCATAAAAAACATTTTTCAAACACTGAGATAATAAATATCAAAATAAGAAAAACATTTATATTTATTCGGTTCTTTATTCGTCAGAATAAACAAATATGAACTCTTTTCCGATTAAACGATACAATTTCAAATTTAATGTGCCACGAAAAGTTTTTTCTTCTTTGAAACAATTTATCATGCTTCAATAAATCGCAATAATGTACGATATGTTATTATAAATGTAGAAATATTCTACCCTTAACTATATTCTACCCTTATAACCAAAATACAACCCAGCATTGCTTTAAACAATCTTTCTTTTGAATTTGTATCTTTCAATATTAAATAATTATTTATTCAGGAAGTAGTTGGTTAAATTAAAATGAACAATATTCAAAAATTTTAGCATATTAAAAATGTTAAAATTCAGATCAAATTAAAGTATAAGTTCTTGTATTTTAATCAAGGGAAGAAATTTTGTAATCATTATATCGGTCATGCTATCAATTTCAGTTATTTGTCGAGAGTATAAATTAAAAAATAATTTATATTATTGTGATTTCAAAAGTACATGAGGAGGTACATCGTCATGTACTGTCATTGTGAGGTAAGCTCAAGTCAGGAATAACGTAAAGAGAATGCATTTTAAAAATTGTGGCACTCGAGTATATTAAAACACTGATATTCTTCTTCCCCTTTGGCAAAAATAAATTGTAAACTTTTTTTTTCTTTTGCAGATTGCACTTTCTTTTGTTCGAAAACTGCTTATCGTTTTCCCCTCTGTGTATAAGAAAAAAATTTACAATGGTTATGATATACTACTTTGTCTGAGGCAAAATCAAATCCGAAATAGCATTCGGGAACAAAGTGACTTTTAATTTTTAATATTTTACTTTTAATATAATAATATTTTTCTTCTTTTCTGTGTTTTTTGCTAACACCATAATTAACTTTTATACCATAAATCCATAAATGTCCTTCACTGTAATATATTACAGTAAAGGATACTTAGAGTGTAACTTTTGTAAAAAAAAAATGACTGTATTGAGCAAATACAACAAAGTATTGAAGTTCTGTTCCAAAAATTAAAATAATGTACAAATAAAAAAAAATGAAATCTGCCATCACAAATTTCATGTTATCATGTGAGAACATTATTATTTTTAAGTCATTTTTTTTCTTAATTAATTTATGTTATCAACCAGTGTGAAATAATCACGTGACTATCAGATTACGTATGCATCGGTATATAGAAAACGATAGTTTTCTTTCATTTTAAAATTACTCGCTCCAAAACTTTTTTGCCAGTTAGAAAAATTAAGATT
>JAPMOR010107026.1:170045-188056 GCA_026543865.1 Argiope aurantia
TATATATATATATATATATATATATATATATATATATATATATATACTATCGATAAGTCGTCAAATGTGGTTTTTAGGGTTATTATTATTTTCTAATTTCTCTAAAAGTGAAAAATTTATGCCTAGAAAGCGATAAATCGCCAATTTTCTGTCGGTGCATTTTGTGGCTTCAGCCAGCCGATTGAATATTAGTCGGGAGGACTCGGGCGTTAAAACTTATAACCTCCGTTCTTAAATGATGCTGAGAAGATGTATTGTCACATATTCTAACATAATAATACTGTGCTTAGGTTAATGGAAGGAAAATTAAGAAATTAATTACTCTTTAGTTTAATTTATATTTTTAATTGACTCAGTAATTGTTATTAAGTGTGGAAAGAAATTAGATAAAATATATAAAGAAAAAAATTATAACTTTTAGAGCGTTTAAGTTGTTAGGATAGTTGTTAGTGGGATTGTAAGTTGTGGCTTCAAAAACCTCAAACCAAAACAACACATTGTTCTCACATGATAGAAAACTGTGTGCAAAAGGAAAATTGACCTATCGCTATTGCGATGAACTACAAAACTACTTCGGAATTATAATTCATAGCAATCTACAGTATATGCAAAGTGCTATTGTTATAGCCTTTCTTCATTGTTGCATGTTAATGACCGAATTGTGTTGATAGATGGTGCAAGTATCAACGAATAAAAGCTTTTGACGAGTCATTCTAGATAAGATGACAAAAATCTCACAATATATAAAAAACGTAAAAAGGCTTATTTTTTAAAAATTGTATGAAAAGCAATTACTGTCCAAGGGTACTACATAAAAAACACAATGCAATACAATGAATAATGCAAATGGATGTTTTAAAGGCGTAACCCGACTTTTAAAAAAATCTTACAAAATAAGGAAAAGGTAGGTCAGTTCTATTGCCGGGGAAATTTTAAACTCTTAAAACCATAGAGGCCATATTTTCCTATTAATGAAAATCTTTAACTGCAATTTTCCAAAACCTTTTTTTCATAAAAAGTTTCATCCTTAACATGGTATCACAAAACCTAATCAAGATAATTGCTTGAAAATCACAATACAGGCTTCAAATAATATGGGCAATGTAATAAAGCAAGATTTTTTTTTTTGTTGAAGCAATACTTTTTAATTTGTAGGCTTTTATAAACAAAATTCAGTTATAAATTAATGAAAAAAACTCTCCATTTATATCTCCTCTTAATTTACTAACAATTTGAAATTTTTCTTAGGTTTTGAGTCTTTTCATAAATCATTATCCCTTATCATATGAATGCAAGGGGGATTAAGATTAATTACTATTTGCATTACAATTTGACTTTGAGTGTTCACCATTTTTGGCGAATTTCATCAAAAAGTTACTACAGATTCCTTTTTTTCTCAAAAAGTATTATTATAAAAAAAAAATTGTAATTGACAATGCATTTAAAAAAAATTATAATTTTTTGAAAAAATTGCCTTTGGTTTCACAAATTTTATGACCAACATAGCAGGTCATTTTAAGCGATAATTGTTGATGAAACATATATCTTAAGATATAAGTCAAACTAACAGGTAGAAATATTTCTGATTATTAAAAATAATCATTATTTTCATTAATGAGTAAAGGATAGATACATAGACATGCTAGCACAAAAATTAGGCTTATCTCTGGTATTATGCTAGCGTTGATAATTGGTATGCGTAAGTTCCATTAATTAACGTTCCGCTTTAAACCAACACTAGGGCTATTTTGAGAAGGACCTTGTAATTTTAAACCGTGGTCAGAGGACGAGGACGACACCTGAGCTGGCTAAAAAGATTATAGGAATACATATGGCACACCTCAAAAATTGCACCTATAATTAACTTTTGTTTTTTAACAGAATATAGTTATTTATACTTTAATTGACTCATTAAAGCCGTAAATTATCTTAAATTTGGAAAAGAAAAAAACAGTTATGATAATAGCTGTTAAACTTTAATATACTTCTACTATCTTTCTATATAATATGTAGTGGTAAGATTTCAAGCAGTTAAAAAATGATGTTGGAATATTTATATATTCATGAGATTGATACATAAAGGACAAAAACTGAAAAATGCGATACTCAAAAAGCGAAAACAGAAAAATCCTTCACCAGTAAAGCAGAATTGAGCCATGGTTAAAATGTTTTTCCAAAAGAGTTAGATTTTTAAATCTGGATAAATAAAAATCACTTCAGCTAAAAGGTCATCAGTATAAATTGATCTATAACATCATAAATAGTTTTAAAAATCATAAAAGAATTGGAATTGTTTTAAAAAGAATTGGTACAACTGATTGCTGTTTGCGATAAACTTGTTCTTCTAAAAGAATATTCTTTCAAAGTTCTTAACTGTGTACTAATTTTTTTAATGTCTACAAATAAAGACCTAGAAAATATAAAGAAGAAAGATCGTACGAAACAATATTAAGTAATAAATAGATATCCGAAATTACAGAAAACGAAATTATGCTATAATATTTAATATTCCATTGTTATACACTACTGAGATCTTTTAAAATGAGACTATTAACATCGCCATCAGAAG
Source organism: Argiope aurantia (assembly GCA_026543865.1). NCBI lineage: Eukaryota > Metazoa > Arthropoda > Arachnida > Araneae > Araneidae > Argiope > Argiope aurantia. Next base: position 172,615 of record JAPMOR010107026.1, read on the forward strand.
AAAGCAATAATGGAATAAGGAAACAGTTTCATTTTGAGAGTCAGATAGACATCAAAATAAAATAATAATCTTCGAATGCAGCATTTTTAGACATCAATTTAATATAAAATCAAAAAGAGTGTAGATTGCCCTTTCAACTTTTCAGTAGTTATTAAGGGACTTTCCAATGGTCTTTCCAATGGTTTCTTTATTCAAATAAAGAAATAATAATAAAAAGAATAAATTTAGAAACTTCCATGTAAATAGAATTTCTCAACCGAAGAATTTTAAGGAAGAACTTCTTCATTCATTTTTTCCATTCGAATCGAAGAAGATATGAATTCCCAGCTATCTACAGTGCGAAATCAATGACTTAAAATTCAGAAACAGAAACCTTTAGAAGAAGAAATAAAACAACCGTGTGTATTAATTGCAGTTTTCTTTCATTGTGTAGAAAGTGTAGATGAGTGAACTGTTGCATTAAATGCGACGGAGGTTATGCCACTACAAAGTATATCATCAAGGGAAAATTGAAAGAACCATTATCTAATCAACACTCATGAAGGTTGGCATACGTTCTCCCCTTTCACTAAAGAATAAATGTCATTATACAAACAAATTTTAAGACCTATCTTCACTTATGCTACACAAATTTGGGCACTCGCTGCTAAAACCAAATGGAACAAATATTTTTTAATCAAGTTTAACTGAATAAAATATTTTGTGTCATTATCCATTCTCCTGGTTTTTTCTGAATGATATTCTATGTAGAGATCTTAAAACACCAAAGCTCGATGATTTCATCAAAGAACTTTCAAGAAAATTTTTCAGTCAACTCACAATTGATGAAAATCCCACAATAAAGGAACAAATTAACTATGCCCACTGCAATGAAAAATATATTTTTCCTTACTCTACTACTAAATGAATTTTGCCACATAAACTTCCATAGCTGCTTCCGAAATTTAATTTGAATCCAAAGAACTGCTTCAATTTTCACCTTAAGCATTTTTAAGCTATATTTTTTTCTACTCAACTGATGCACCAATGGTACATTACTTCTGATTTTCCTCTGTACTTATTACCTCAAACTGACAATGAGTAGAAGTGCTTAGGCACTAAGGCTCTTCATGCATCACATTCAAGCAAATAAAGAAAAGTATAACATTCAAGATGGAAGGCTCTTCGTTTTAAAAATATGTACATTTAATTGTAATAAGGGATATATTTGATAACCATCAAATATTATTTCTTGCTTAAGGAGAAATTTCCTTATGTAAAGTTGTGCGAAATTAATTCTAAATACTTGCAAATATACAAGAAATATATTTTAGGGGCCAATTTATAATCTTTGGAATCTAAATATGGGCAATAATCTTTCTAAAAATCTTAATAATAATCTTTCTACAATTTTCCATATAATTGGTAAATACGGTAAACTGGTTTTTAAAAAAACAAATGGCTTTTTTATTTGCCATTAAAAGCTATAAAACAATGCAAAAAATATATTCACTTTTATTTACACGTATATAATAATAATGATATTGAAGCAGTATTTTCGAGGTATTAAAGAAATTTTATAATTAGGAATTTGTATTTTTATTGTTTATAACTTATCAACCGCTTAGTAAAACTTTTAAAAATTATATTCATAGTCGAATTATTTTAATATGGAAAATTTGAATATGCATTCCAAATTAGACGTGGCTCATAAAAATAATGAAATTTTTATAAATCTGAAGAGATAATCCCTACCCCATCGAATTGAAAAATATTTTATATTTTTCAGTAGGAGGTATTCTTGGATTCTCCCGATTTCTTCTAAACCTATTTGTCATTATTCTTCGATATTATAAATAACAGGAAAATAAATCGAATTTAAATGGCAGAACAGAGATATAGATTTTATTTCCAATGAAGAATTCCGGAATGTACTGTATATAGCAATAAAATTAAAGCAAGCATATCCAATTGGCTAGTACTAATTTGCAAAGTGGAGGGCGCTGCGAAAGCTTCCAAAACATTTTCTTATAGATGAATGAATTGGAATTTCAATCAAGGACTTTCAGCTATTTTAATCGATTCATAATGAAGGTAAATTTTCTGCACCTGACATATTTAATCAGTAAAATCTTATATACTTTAGGGAAAATTATTTTGCTTAACTTACACGGAAAATTTCTTTGTCATTCTTATTTCTTATCAATTTTTATTTCCTAAAAACTTTCTCACAAATGAAAATTTATTTGTAAAAGATATCTCGTGTTAGTGCAGACAGTATTACATACAACCTACTTATTTTTTCCCCCAGGTATCTATTTCTATACATTTTTGCAAGTTTATCTGCTTCAGGAACTTTTGTCAGATCAGAAAAAGGGAAAATGTTCTTAGGAGAAAGATGCCCATTGACATCTCATAAATGAATGCTATGAACAAAAGAAAGAATTGGGCAATAAATTAATATTTGAGCCGCTACAAAAGTGTAAAAGATTTTCTTTCTAATTTTGATTTATTTACCACTAGAAAATAATACTTTATTTCTGGAGACCTATAAACTTAGTCTTAATTCGTCTGTTTAGCGGTAGGCTTGAAGTGCTTGTAGAACTGAGTATTGACCGTCGTTTCGGCAATTATACTTGACCGGCTTCATTCATGAAGCTGGCAATTGTACACAACTCGCGAAGGATCTGTCACATCTTATTCTATGAAGAAACCGCATAACAACAGAAAAATGACAAAAAAAAGGAAGAAATAATAATCAGTCACAAGTCTTCAGCCTTTCGCTTTTAGTCACTGAATATATTGGATGCAGAAAGTTTCTTTACATTTCGAGGCTCGGTAATCAATATCATTTTATTAGAAACAGACTCAACTGACTGACAGTTCATGGCCCTAAAATTATGAACGAACAACCAGATTTTAATTCTATGAATGTGGCACATCATCGCTAAAAATGGCTTTTGTACTACTAATCTTATTTTGTGCTACTAAAATTAAAACTTCATTTATTATTATTATTATCAACAATTTCAAAATTCCAGAATGCAATATTAAGAGCAACAGAAAGTGCAAAATACTCTTAAAATATTTTTCAAAATTTGGTTAAAAAAATAGAAAAATTACAAAACATTGATCACGAGTTAAAATACGCTGGTCAAATTTCCCTTCAACCGGTCACCATTCCTGGTCATCCACACCCATGCTGAATCCATGAACAACGGAATCTAACAGCATGGTTCCTGACTATAGGAAGGATCAAGAGCCATTTGCTTGGAGGAGGCTGGGTGGAATTTCAGAACAATTGTTAAATCTGGATTATAATTCTTCACAAAATCACAGAAAGAGCTTATTTGTTATTATGATTCATTTTATGAGCTTTGAATACATTGCGAATGTAAATGTGTGTGAAGAATTCTTTTCTGTGTAAAGAATTCTTTAGGTCTAAATTAAATGTTAACTTTATCTTTGCATAGAAATAAAATTAATGAAATAAAGCTGTGAATGTGGCTTTGAGATTGGAATAACTCTGTACTAAAAATGACCATTGATTATAACAATTTTCATTTGACGTTTCAGATCTAATTAATTGCTGCCTTTTTTTTATTTATTTATTAATTTTTTTTATTCTTTTATTTTCTGAGAACATGATGTTTTGGTTTGAGGTTTTTGAAGCCTCAGATTGCGTGGGCTACAAATTGGCGACTGATCGCTTTTGAGGCATCAATTTTTCGCTTTTAGAATTATTAGAAAATAATGCAGAAGGTTGTCACATTTGACGATTTATCGCCAACTAAAGTACTTGACTTCCAAATTATTCATTCTCTGAATTCTTACGAATTGCCTTAATTAATTTAAGTCATTAACTAGTTTAAAACGATTTGAAACAATGACGAGACTATCAGATTACGCATGCGTCAATATTTAGAAAAACGATTTTTTATATATATATATATATACAGAGAGAGAGAGAGAGAGGGGAGGGGGAAATAGAGACCGATAGGGAAGTCTCGTGATTGTTTCAAGCCGGTTTAAACAGGTTAATGACTTAAATTAATTAAGACAAATAATGTCTTTAAAAAATAATAATGTTCTCACATCATAACTTAAAATCTGGGATAGAAGATTTCATTTTTATAATTTTTTTTCCCTTGGCTAGATTTATTATCTTTTTTTATTATTTTCTTTTTTGCGTTTTGACTGTTTTTGTCGAAGTCTTTCCACATTCATTCGTTTTTCAGTTGCAGATTCCTCGCACTTTGTTATCCTGTTTGGTTTTCTTTTGCTTTCTTTTACTTTTTTTTTTAACTGAGGGAACTTACTTTTTTATTTTACTTTCTACTTTTTTACTTTTTTTGAATTTTTTTTGAATTTTATGAATTTATAATTATGCATTTATGAAATCACCATAGTAACTCCGACTGCAGCGCTCTCTACGATTGATTTTCAAGGGAATGAATGCGAGAAGTGTATGAATATCAGAGATGAGACAAGACGTTCTTCGACGAAAAGGTTGGAAAGAATAGAATACCTGTAAATAGTTCAATGTAAATATTACATTTGTGTAATCATTCTAAATATAATTAGACCGAATTTGGTGATATAATTCTAAGCAATTAAAAAAATCATCTCAAAAAGCACAAAAGCTAATGGTATGAATTATTAGGGAAGAATGATTCATAGAATATTAGGCATGAATGATTCCGTACTTAAATTATCTAAAGTAAAAGGTTTTTATTCAATAAAAGGAAATTTGAATTAAAAAAAAATTTTGTGTCAGTTTCTTTAAAGCAAATATTATATAATTCCGAATGTTTATTTAATACCTTATGGATAAAGGAGCTTTGCTAAAACAGCGATCAATAAAAAGAATATTCAATAAAATACTCATAAATACTGCATTGAAAAGTAATGCTTATTGAACAGCAAATATTTATTTTTGTGAACATTCAATCTTTCAATAACTGAAAGAAAATAAAAGTTCCTAAAATTAATCCCTTTTTAAAAAATTGAGACCGAAGAGCTCGAATTTAATAACTGATATCTACTTTTTGAATAAAATGAACAAATATAAATAAATTTAAATAAATAGGGTACTTTGGAAATCTAATCTTTCTCTAGCTCATTTTTCACATGTGCATTTTTTTTTCGTGTAAGATTAAACGCTTATCGCTTAATAAGTCGTTTAAGATTTGATTTATATCTTAAGCGACATGTTTCCCATTTAAAAGCTTTTATTTAAAAATTCACTCAATCAACTTTAATGTAACATGTTTTATGTAAGACGTAAAGCATTACTTATTTATCTAAAAAAGAAATATAGCGATACTTCTTTCCTGGCTTTGAAAATTTCTTCGAAATACACTTGAAAAATTAACTGGTGTATCTAGTTCAAAAAAAAATCACCAATACTTATTGTTGTTTGGTGAGTTTTTACTTTCCAGTTTTTATGTACAACAAATGGTTTTTAAAAAAGATAGGATTTCGTAATGTTTAAAGTAAGTTTGGATATTTCAAGCATCACTCATTTTTTTTTCTCGGCGTAGGAGTTACAAAGCATTACAAAATGAGTATGCGTAATTTGAAGATTTATTGCAAATAATAACATTCAATTCTTCTATTTTTTTTATTTGTCTTTTTCCGAGACTATTACTTTAAGGTAAAGTTCAGTACGGCGATCCATCGTTCCCATTATCTCCTGTTTGTGATGCTTTCGCTGTTTTTGATTTTTGCAAGAGAAAAATAAATAGGAGGTACAGATGAAAGCGTTTTCTCAAAAAATCTGAACTTTCGATGATCGTATGATTACAGATCTAAATTTTTCGGGAAATAATGAGGGCTCTTACTTTTTTCTTTTAAGAATCGGGATTTTTTTTTTTTTTTTTTTTTGTCATTTGTCGATCCTAAGTACTGCTACATTTCTCGTTTAAAATTCTGAGATATACGGCTGCTCGTAGCCTTTCCTGCAACAAAACGGTTTAGCGTAGTTAGTTAGTTTCAGTTATATTGACGTCTCGTTTGAAAGCAACACTAGGGCTTTTTTGGAACGAATCTCGTTATTTTGAACCTAGATCAGATGGCGAAGACGCCACCCGAGCTGACACCCTCCTGTCCAAACATCCACATAGCATTAGCGGAAGAACATTTGGCTCTGACGAATTTAACGTGCACCATTCTCGCTTACACGACGGTCCTTCGGTGACATCGAGTTTCGAACTTAAAACCCTCCGGTCCCGAAGCCGCCCTTGCCACCTGGCCATCACGACCTACAGGTATCATGGCGGATAGGTGCTATACATAATTTTATCTATGCATTTCATGACATAATTTCAATGCTGTTGCGGAGTTGTAATTCGTTTTTTTCCATAGAAAACAGATGCGCATACTGAATCTTACTCGTAAGTAACTATTAAAACGTAGTGTGTTACATTTGCCCATTAGTATTTAACCAGTAAAACTGTATTTAAGATATTTGATTGTGTAAAACACGACAGAAAACTCTATAAGTCTTCTTAGAAGATTAATTTTGCATTCGGAGTATTAACTTTTCATCAATATAAAATATTTTTCATTCATTCTTGAATAATACGCAACAATAATCAAATATCAGATATGCTTTTTTTTAACACTTTTTTTATATATTTGTCCATTCAAAAATATACTGTTCATATTTCCAAAAAGAAAAAAAATTGAATATCATAAAGTTTTTCAATTTCAAAAAAAAAAAAAATGTAGACAAAAGCAGTATAGTTACATCGTTTTTTTATGTCACAATATTTTTTTATTATAATTATTGCATACAATTCAGATAAAATAATTTTGGTTTAAAATTTTTAGGCAATTTTTTTAATGAACAATAGTTTTCATAACATTAACCTTCTTAATTTTCACGTAATGCATTTTTCATTATATAGTGTTGTTCATTGAGAACAATAAGTTATTTTGGGGAAAGATTACTTACTAAAATTATTTGGATAAGTTTTAAAATGTGAAAAGTATAGTGAATATTTATTAAATTCTTCTTATAAATCGAAGCTGTCAGTAATGTGCATATTTAATTGTATTTATCCAAAATTTCTAAGCAATACAAGTGTAACTGTCGGAAGAAAATAGTGGGATGCCAGCTCAGATGTCATCCTCGTCATCTGACCATGTTTCAAAATTACGAGCTCCGTTCAAAATAGTTCTATTCTTTCTTTAAAACAGATGTTAATAAAACTAAACTAAACTACTAATACTCTAGTTCACCTTTGGTACACAAGTTGGAAAACCACTTTGTAATCGCGGTTTCCTTGTGGTAAGATCGCAGCCTCGGAATCAGGAAACTTCAGGTTCTAGACTTGATTCCACCGAAGAACTATCATGTAAGCTAGTTTGGTGCACGTTAAATCCTTCGGGCCAAACGTCCTCCCATTAGTGTGGTGTGGAAATTTGGAGAGGTGGTGCCAGCGCAGGCGCCGTCCTCGTCATCTGACCTCGGTTTAAAATTACGAGATCAGTCCCAAAATTGCCCTAGTATTGCTTTAAAACTTATTGCTTTTTAATATAACTAATCTAAACTGAACACTTTGTAATCGCAAGGCTTAGTTGCGAAGCCAATTTTATTTTGATTTTTGTTTCCGCTCAAACATTTTGGCGTGATTAAAAAGTAAAAAAAAAAAAAAAAAAAAAATCATTTATTGTAAGCGTGGAAGAGCTAATACAAGCACCAAAAAAATGTGCTGTAAATGACAGAAAAATATTAAATATTAGAACGTAAATAATACTGTAAATACAAAACATTAATTATTAATATTGAAATTCTAGAAAGCAGATAATAAGCATTTATATATAAAAAATCATTTTTTTTTATTATTACTTTTTTTTAAAATCTTTTTTTGTAAGCTAAATCGATCTCGTTTTTCACTAAAATATCTAGAATAGAGAAAAAAAAATCGTAAAATCTTACAGCAGTTAAAACTACACAAATAATCATATTAGCTTTAAATAAAATTATTGAAATAAAAATGAAAAATCCTAAATTTTGATTGAAAATTCAAGTACATAGTGAATTTGACTTAGTGTCCTCAAGTGGTTACTTGTATGAAACAATCAGTTTTTGTGCTTAAATTCATGTAAATCTCTAACGACTGACCACTAACTTTTTTCTTTTGATATAGAAATCAAAAAAAAAAGTTAATTTTTTATTAAAGATCCATCTTAGTCCATCGTCACCATGAATGTTTTCAATATCTAAATTTTTAATAAATGATATCTTATACATTTTAATGCAACAACAACTATTTTAATTTTATTGAAACTGTTATAATTAAAAGCGATTTAGTTTAAACAAAAATTATTCTTCCCCTTGTCATGAAGTTAATATAAACAAAGACTTTTACATCCCTGTCATTATAAAAATCCAAGCGTCAGAGAAGTAGTATCATTCTTTCCTCCCTTTAGTGGTATACGATTTTAAAAAGTGATAATAACACTACATTTCACTTACCACCTGTAATGTTTCTTTAACTGTAATTTAATTACGGTTAAAGAAACATTGCTTTCGATTTATAAGAATTATAATGCACTATTTAATGTAAAAAACATCACCATTGTAACAACACTAATATAATAGCTGTATGCCTTTCGATCAAATGTTTTATTTTCATGATAAGAGTCCCACATATATTTTTTAATATTAGGGTGTCCCATAAGTTTCTTTCCTATTTCTAATATGAAATGAATATACAATATTTAATGTTTAAGATATTATTTATTTTGTTACATAAGAACCCTTTTGCTCTTTCTTCCATCTCCCAGAAGCCTCATTACGCCTTCTTTCCAAAATTGTTGTGTTCTGGGCGAGAAGTAATCCTCGGGGTGCGCTTTTATTTCGCTGGTGGATTTAAAGCACTTATCGCGAAGAGAATGTTTAAGGACAAAAAGAAGTAATAATCAGATGGAACGAGATCTGGAGAGTATGCAGGATGCGGTAAAGCATCCCAGTCAAACTGTAAGAGCTTCTCTCGTACGACTAATGCAATATGTGGTCTCGCGTTGTCATGATGAAAAACAACGCCTCGTCGGTTTATTAATTCTGGCTGTTTTTTTTGCTATTTCAGCTTTTAATTGATCCAGTTGATGACAGTATTTCGTAGAATTTCTTGTTTCACCTTGGGAAAGGAGTTCGTAGAAAATTACGCCTTTCCAATCCCACCAAATGGACAAAAGAACTTTTATGAGGCGTAGTCCCGGCTTTGCGACAGTTTAGAGCTCTGGGATGGCTGAAACCGATGGCATAGATGGCTAGTAGATAAGCATGCATGTTTGCACAAGCAGAGCCAGATAAGGCCATTCATAGCGCGATGAGAAAGAAACTTTTTAGATGCCCTAATATTTTTAATAGCATTTCAATTTGTTTAATTGCATTACATTTTTAGTTTTAAATTTGAAGATAATCGAACTTTTCAACGGTTTTTAAACTTTTATATGCAATATACTAAAAATGAAATGTGCAAATGGTGGTTTTTTCCTTATCACTACCTATTGCATATCTCATCAAAAGAACCAAAAACAAATCAGCTCAGATATTTCCTTTTAATAAATCACATAAAAGGAGCCTCAATTCGAAAATCATGGCATGATAATGTTTTAGGTTTACTCCATCTATATTTTATTTTTAAAATGAATTTATAATTATACAGAGGCGAGTATGTAAAAGATTTATTTAATATCACTGCAACGCGGGAACGCGTAAGTGCAGTAATTAAAACAATGAAAAGTATTGTTTTAAATTATATTTAAAATATTATTGTATTCAGATTGACCATGCATTTATATGGAAATAAAATTTAAGTAACTAAAAAGCTTATTTTTTAAAAAAATTTTTAATTTAGAACGCATTTTGGGTAAGGGCACGATGTGCTTCAAAGTTATTGATGAAAATTTTGATTAATGTTAAGTTGTTGTTTCTCATGGCACTGGTCAGGACAAGCCCGCTGATGAAAGCAGCGATTTTAAGTTGAGGGAGCATCTTTTGTTTTTCAGTAGCGCCATCTAGGGCCTAGAGTACGTCTTAACTACTCGTGCATAACAACCCTTTTTACGGTGCGGACTTCATTCATGCATTTCATTCACTCATCCGCATGAAGATGACACACACGCACACACATTCGCTAGCACAACCCCTTTTCACACTGGGGGGGGGGGCGGGGAAGAGACTCTTTCACACACCTCACAAAAAGAGCACAGGGAAGAAAAACCATTCCCAAACCAGGACTCGACCCCAGATCACAGGGAAGACACGCTACCCCTAAGTCAGGACGCCGGCTTAAATTTTCATTAAAATTCTAATTAAAATTTTAGAAAATCCTTAGTGAATACCTATTAACAAAGACATAAATAGTTTGGAAATTGGGATGCTATAGATTCAATATAGCACAATTAATTTCTACTACTAATAAAATTATTTTTGTGTAGAGCAGACCGTTAGATTTAGAACTATCAAAATATACACCTAAAAGCGATTTTTCTAAAATTTTAATTTTAATTCATTAAACATTAAACCAAAATTTTTGTCTGATTGGTGTGTAAAACCTATTTTAAAGTTTAGTTAGTTTAGTTTTAAATTTAAAATTAAAAAATCTTTTTAATAGTTTATTAACACCAACTTGATTATTGGATGAGTATCCCTTGAATTTTGATATTTTTTTAAAATTATAAATCGAATAATTTTTAATAATATCTTTCTTTATTGAACTGAAATCTAAACCATTTACAGTGTTCCATTAAAATTTAATCGATTAATTATCTTTCATTATATGATATTGATTTTATTGAAAGCTAAAGAAGAAGGGTTCTGTTTAATATTTGTGTATTTTACTCAATATTTAACAAAGTGGAGTCAAATTATCGCAAAAGTTAGAATATATGTTTTTTGGACAATTACTTATTAAATAGAATAATGATGTGATAGAACTTTATCAGGATAATTCACCTATACAATGAACAGAACAGATATATTATAGATATTTGTCAGTTTACTGCTTTATGTAGTATATAGATAAGCATAGCTTAGTGTAGCTTAATAATAATTCCTTGTGGAAATCCTGAATATTAAGTTATACTTTAGAGATTTTTATTCAAAATAAACACTGCCAATATTCCCGGCGACTCCGCTGGTCACCAAAGCCGGCTAGTAAATAAATAAAAGGTTTATTAAATTTCCCTAAAACTTATTTCAGCCTATATTTTGCTTTGTTTCTCAAACGGAAGCATCGAATCCCAAAAATCAATTTCAGTCCATTATCCACATATAAAGGTCGTCGCCCACTTTATAATAAAAAGACCACCAGTGAAGCCGTTCCATTAAAACGATTTCCCCCCTGTTGATGCCCCATTAAACAAAAGTGGAAGGAAGCTAGAGCCACCCCTCTTTTAGATTCTCAACCCCTTACAAATGACGTCATCTTTTTAATAGAAGTGACTTGATGTTAATGTTTTCTGTCGGTCCGGAATGTCCTGCTGGGATTAAGGGGAACAAATAGACATGAGTCGTTTTTTTTAGTGGTTCACCTACTTACACAGTAAAACCACTTCAGTGTGTCGTTCAAGAGACCTCTCTGAAGTTGCATATTAAGAATAACGACTCACGGTTAAATTTCAGTGCCACAAACTTTAGCAGTTACATTATAATGGATTTTATTACTTTTATATAATATTTTAGCAAGATTTTTATATTTTACTATACAATAAAACATTTTCAATGCATTTTTATAGTGACTACTCCAAGTGATCAACTCTCAATTTGAAATGAGTTTAACGTCTTACATAACCGTATAATATTATAGCATGTATCTAAATTAAATTAAATTCCATAATCATTCTAGCATGTTATTATGCTTATAATGTCTTATAGAACTAGAAAAATTTAATATAATTTAAGTAAGCAACTACGTTGAAAAGTCGATTTTTTGTGAAATTATTAATTTTTGATTTTATTTAATATTTTTAATGTTCTGAACAGGTTTCTTTATAAAACTGTTAGAATTTTGTTTCTAAGTCTATTTTTTGGGAATTTACAATTACTTTTATAGTTTCATTTACATACATTTTAATGCTGTTTTACATCTTTAAATGTTTTTTTAAATATAAAATATGATAGAATTTTTTTACGAAAAACTTCATAAATTAAAATCTAATACATATACATATTTCTTGTTCAAATTTGGTATAATAATTTCTTTATATGTTCTACAGTTCCTGAACTAGAAAATAAGTAATCTGTTCATTTAGAAATATTTTATGGTTGTTTCAAAGCTTCACAATGTAAAAAAAAAAAAAAAAAAATGAAAATCACCAGTCGAACGCAAATATTTAATGAATGTATAGAAACAACACAGCTAGTTTTCTAGTTCAGGATTTAGACAATATATTCTTTAAGCAATTCACAAAATTTTAAGCAAATCATTGGATAAACCTCTAAAGCTTTTTTTTATCTCTCTTTTTAGCCAAAAATTCCCTTTTTTTTCCAAATTAAAAAAAAAATGACTCTTAACAGGTATATTTTAGTTTAACAGATGTTTTATTAATCTTTTTTATGCAAATATTTAAAAAAATATTTCGGAACGTAGTCAAATATTCATCGCTAATGTAGTCAAATATCTTTAAAATATCTAAAATATCAAAAATCTTAATTTTTAAACAATTGAAGTATACTTAACTATAGGGCACTTTTATTGCAATAATATATCTTGTGTTATAACTCTAAATATTATTATTCTGGAAACTGCTCATAAACATCGTAGAAACGAATCTTGGTTCATATAATATAGATTAAACTATTTTAGCAGTACAATATATTAATATAGGCTTACTTTCTAATTAGATATCACGACCATTGCATTTTATTATATATTAGTATAGCAAACAATATTCATATAATTAAAAGCTTTAACTTGTATAAAATTCAAAACAGTTTAAGGATTTTGGCATTTGAATTTTATATTTCTTCTTAAATAACCATGTATACATAGTTGTATTCTGTACGTACATGTTTATCTATACTTATAATAAAATTCAATGTGCGCGCCCGCGCGCGTGTGTTTGTTGACGCTCTACATGCCAGACCGTTCTGCCTACAGCTACCAAATTTGGCACGTGTATACCTTAGAGGCCGGGAATGTGCATTTCGGAGCGATTTTGTTTGAATTTTTAATTAGAATTTTAATTGATTAAAAATTAAGCGAAATTTTGGCCTTTTTCCGCTATAATTTCCAAAAATATTACTGCACAAAATTGATTTTTACATGATATTAAAGTTTAAAAAAATAAACTTTTCAATGATCCTAATGTTTTAACAAACAAATTAAATTTCTATTTTAAATGATTTTTAAAAAAATTATTTAATTACATTTTTCAACAATTTATTTGGTGCAAAATAAAAACAAAATTTTAGCTGCACGAGCACGTTGCACGTTTATATGAAAAAAATTAACTTTTATCGACGCTTTGCATTCATATAGACAAAGGCTCAAATTAAAAAATAAGTTAACTATCATTCCAAATTAAATATATAAAAAGGTATTTTTCAGCATGTTAAATTGAATTAACATGAAATTAAATACCATGATATTTTTTGAAAATAAATGCAAGGAAACGTTTTCTATGATCCTTCACAATACCTCTATTACTAATTCAATTAAACAGTTTTATTTAAGGCAAATATGGTTTAATGTGTACAAGAAATCTACTCTAATTGGAACTTAACAGCTAATTTGTAAGCCTTTAGTAACATACTTACATCTGTTAACAAATGGTCCAAATGAAATAAATAATTATATTTTATATAATTTGAGTCAATAAATACTGATGAATTATGAATTTTACATTTTTGCATATATCCTGTGCTCTGTGAGTCATATTTAACAAAATATTCTTAAGATTCTAATATTTTATATAAAAAGAATCGCACTTCAGTCAATCAATCACTAAAGCTGACCGACTTATGAAAATGTCCTACATCACTATTCTATAACAGGAAGAGATTATAGATCATATCATCGACCGTCTCCAAAAAACCAATCATTTCCCCGAGTTTCTCAAGAGTGATTGACTTAGATTGTGAAAATGTTGTTTGTTCTAATATTATAACATTTATATTGTAACATTCAAAACTTAATAAATCGGTCAGATTTGAATGCAGAAGATAGAAACGTTTATTTATTTATTTAAAAGTTGGAGAGTCAAGAATATTTTGCAGAATATGATTCCTTAGAACCAAAGGACTGTTTAAAAATTAACTTCATAATTTTTTTGAAATATATTTATAAACCGAAAAAATAAAATAGTATTATTGACAGCGCTTATATCCTTTTAAAACAAAAACTAAAAACTGAATTTTTCATTGAATCCGTGAAATTTTTGTTGAATAATTCTTTGAGATATTATAAATTATGAAAATTATTCTGTAGTGCATAGAAGACTTCAATGCCGGACGACTCTGGTTTCAGTTCTCATATTTTTTTAAGACATGCTTGTATTCACCTAAATTGTAGTGGTATTGTTGTGACTGAAGACGATTTCTATCTATAAACTATTTATTTTACATTATGTACAGGAACTATATCAAAAACAGTAAACATGGATGGAATTCTACACTAATTCCTCTTCTGTTGCCAGTATCGCTAGCTGAATAACAAGTTACATAATTAGAAAAGACAACAGGAAGTGCGAAATATATAATGAGTGGCAACAGTTATATTAATTGTAGTTTCATTATTTCCACAATAATTTAAAACTGAAGTTTACGGCGCTAATTTACCGGCTGGTCGCCAAAGATGGCTAGTTAATTACATAGTTGTAGTTCTTTCTTGTACTTTTGTTACAGCATATTAAAACGAAATTTCCATTTTCGGATATATTGCCTTTGGAGCATCTGAAATGCATTTCACACCTTAAAAAATTATTCCAAAAAAAGATGCTTTTAGTGTTGTATTTAATAGAAAATATGCAAAAGGTCTTTCTTTTTCCTTGTTGAAATTATTTAAATTTTTTAACTTTTTAATATTTAACCATGCACGAACACATCGAGTCAAAAAATAATTTTCAAATCAGTTCAACGAAGCATTGGAGAATCAATTTGAATTGCCCGACGCAATATGTAAAAATGCATTCTATACCACATATATTGTAGCAATGTACATACGTACGCTGATAGAAAACATTACAACAATATTATATTTCAGTAGCGCCATCTAGGGCCTAGAGTACGTCTTAACTACTCGTGCGTCACAACCCTTTTTACGGTGCGGACTTTTTTCATGCATTTCATTCACTCATCCGCATGAAGATGACACACACGTACACACATTCGCTTGCACAACCCCTTTTCACACTGGGGGGGGGGGGGGGGGAGAGTCTCTTTCACACACCTCACAAATAGAGCACAGGGAAGAAAAACCATTCCCAAACCAGGACTCGACCCCAG
>JAPMOR010107042.1:0-15018 GCA_026543865.1 Argiope aurantia
TGTCAGTTCAATCTACTCAATGTAATTTCTAAGTTTCGTCAGAAATGTCACTTGTCTGATCATGACACTAACCAACAAATGTTTTGGTTAGATGTTATTCTATGCTTCATCCCGTATACCTTTATTTAGAGCAGATAAGCTGGTTGATGAATATATCCTATCTACATTTATCCACATAATATTTTATATATTTGATATTTATAAATATTTTAATAATTAAATGAAACAGATAAGTGTAGATTCAATTTTATATTTTCAATTCATAGTTTGTTTGTTTTACAAATTTATTTGACAACTAAGCTAATATTTTAAATTGACTTGCTTGCCCCCCCCCCCTTATCTCTGCAGCCCTAAACAGCTGCCTAGTCTGCATAACCAGAAATCAACCACTGAAAAAACAGACAAAGAAAAATAAAGTTCTTTTAAAAAAAATTATTATCATCAAAATTAAGATATAAAATAGATAATACTACAGAATATAAGCTTAGTAATGTATTTAACAAGAAAACTTACCCTTTGCTGTTTGGGCTTTATTCGGGCAGAAAGACATGTAGAATCTTCAGAAATATTACCATTGTGTCTTATTGGATAATTGAACAGATATAAATTTTCACTCAAAGATTTAGTGAGCTGTACAACAGACTGAAATGAAAAGTGCAAGTCATTTATCAATAATAAAAAAAGAAAAAGAAAAAATTCACTATTAAAGTATTTACATTAAAATCTTAGTTATAAATTATTCACTTTTCATGAAGGAATTAGTAAATAATAGAGGAACAATGACGATTGCAATTTCAAAACACGCCAGTTTTCCATGTAAATATCAGCAAATTGCATATTACAGAAATTTATATCAAAGAGATTATTTATCGTATCATTTTAATTCAAAAAACGATCTGAACTGCAATATCACAATTGCTTAAGGGAAAGGTCCATCCTTAGGTAACAGCGACTAAGGATAAGTTGTAATGCATACATTAATAATTTACAATTACAATTTCAAGATAAAAAGTAAGTCAAACCATGATTATGTAAAACTACATTAGATTTCTTTAATACTACACGATTTTCTACTCAATATAAATATAAAAAATTCAGAAAGCTGTTTGGAAATACAAGGCCATATGTTTGGACAAACTTAAGATAATTCTAGAAGTCAATCATGTATATTATAAAAAACATGTGGCTTGTGATAAATATCTTTTTGGTCTAAAAATTATAAAGGTGTTCCAGAAATTGAACATAATTGGATTGGCTATAACATTGAATAATTATAAAACGTCAATTTTAGAACAAATTAATGTACAAATTACTATTATTCTTAAAATGAAATCTAAAATAAATATTAATTGCTTTTGATGTAATTTTTATACAGCAGTGGGGTTGTTTGCTCTTGACTTTTTTTGTACACTGACAACAATATGAAATACTTGATGCTTCACAGTATAACCAAGTAAGCACTGAAGCTTGTATAACACTTTGAAGTCTTCTATTTTGAAATTTTGTCTTAGTCTGTCAAAAGGGTCTACAATTTTAAAGACAAAACTTGATATCAAATTTTCTTAATGTGGGTAATTATGTTTTTGAGTTATTGAATCCAAGTATAAGAATATGCACACTAACAAATGATCAGTGTTTAAACAAATTTGGTGCAACATTTTATATATTTCTACAGTTCTAATGATAAAATGATGTACTAAATTTCATCCACCTAACTCATTATGATTTTGAATTATGTTTACGTTCATGTAGAGATAAGACATGTTAAGTTAGATGTCTTATCCAATTGCCAATGATATGTGATTAAGAATAAAGTTCAATAGTGGTATTCTTTTAAGCAAAGATTCACCAATAGTATGTGATTAATAAAAAGTACCAGTTTTTCTTTACGCTGTATTTTAAAGTTGTATTCAATCCTAATCACAAACTAAATATAAAAATAACAAAAAAAAGAACAAGAAATCTCTAATCTTAACAATTGGAAACAAGATAAATAAATAACATTGAAAAAAAACTAATGTGAAAAACCTCCAGTAACTCATTTTATAAACATAAAAAATTTGGGGAAAAGGTACCAATTGCTCAACACAAATGGGCATATAGTATGCTTTCCCCTAATAACTTTAAATCATTACATTATTTAATTTATTAAAACCAATAATGATTATTAAACCTTCATTTAGCTTCAAGAGATGTCTTTGGCATTTTAAACATTACTGGTTATACTATTATGTTCTATTGCTTTTCGTCAAACATTTTCAAGAAGATAAAATTACTGGCTTTCATGGCCTAATAAACATTCCAAAGATCCGTCTAATATCTTTAGCAGTAAAACAAATATTTGAAAACCAAGAACATAAAGTTTTAAATATAACAATGATAAAGGAGTAACTTCAGATTTTTATTTCTAGATATTCAATATGAAGTTGTTTAATGTTATATCATAATGAAACAATATTATATAATGCAATATCTTTTAAAGAAAAATAGAAAATTCATGAATACATTAAGCATTTCATGTGGCCAAATGAATACAAATACAACTTGAAAATGATGATGCTGAATATATTAATTTTCATCTTGCAAGAGTTTCTGTATGATGATACTCAACATGTTAAAATTCATCTTATCCTAATATTTTTCTGAAATCTAATTAAGCAAGTATTTATTTTAACAACGTAATTTTCATATGGCACTGCAGTTTGAAGCTCATATTGAAGAGTTAACATTAAAGAATTAGACCTGAGATAAGTAGGAAAGCTAGTATCCTATACAATTCAGAATACAAAGTTTGAATTCAAGTAGATAGAAATCTATTAATTCTAAGGACACAGACACATTACATTTATTATATGCATTAACATTTTTTTTTAATATTTAGGTTATATAGTACCTTAAAAATGATTACAATGTACATTTTTTTTTTAAATTTTTTTTGGTGGTCAATATAGCTGAGAGGCCTGATTCCAAATTTCAAATCTATATAGTTTTTAAAGATATCTGAATTTTTCAAATTGCTGTCAGTCTCATATCAAGGGGATGTAGTTAATTCCATTTTTATTTTGAATCAATTTTCCATTCTTACAGTTAGTTAATTACAAAAAGACTAAAATCTGTTTTTATACATTTTTTTTATTTAGAAGCTTTGTATTTTTATGGTTCGTTGTTTCTTATTTATTCATATGTTTAGAAAAATATCACAATTGAAATATCCTTAAGTTATTAAGACACATACATGTAATTTGAAGAAATAGCAGACCAGTGAAACCAATAATTCTGAAAATTAGCCTTCACCTTATTCATATTATGTAAAAACATAAAAATATATTCAAGAATATTAAGTTTGAAAAAATATTTTTGTGAATTCTTTAAGTTTAGAAATAATTTATATTAATAAAATTAGAGCCCTACAAACATGATTAGTTTATATTTAATGCCTTTGCAAAGTTTAAATAAATTTTTCTCGGATTTTTATTTTTGCGACACATTTTCTATTCCCTACGATTCCCCCCCCTATTTATGAAGGAGTTTTGAAATTTTTCATAGACACTTTCATATATTATATATACATATATTGCACTGTGAGAATTAAAAGTATTATTTTCTTAGAAAATGTCAAAGTTGACAGCTCAAAAATGTTCACATTTTTTTCATTTCATGTTTAGATGAAAAAATTAAAATTTTACAAAAAGTCAGATTTTTAATTCCATATTAACTTTTGTTGATAATAATTCTAGAAATAAAAATCAGTAATTATAATTAAAAAGATAAAATATTTTCTAAAAATCTTAAAGACTGAAAAAATGCTACTTTGTTTTAAATATTAAAGTAATGGCTCTGTTAAACTGATCTGCTATGACAAAATGAATTTAATAGTATAGTTTATAAAAAAGTCATTAATTATTTTTATAGCATTATCCATAATTAAAAAAACTATTACTATTTAGCCTTAACATTCAATCAAAATGTTAATTTAATATGTGAATTAGAAAATATTTGAATTCAATTTCAAAAGTAGGAAATATTTAAATTCAATTTCAGAAATAGAAAATTTTTAAATTCAATCTCAGAATTAATAGACTGAATGTAGTTTTAAGCACACAGAACATGAGACCATTTTTTTATATCCATAAAACACTGTCTTGAAATAACTTATATTAAGCAATATATATTACAAAGCACACATGTGTCGGAGCAAGATTTGAGAGAATAACCATATTTAAAGAATCAAGTGTGTGCGTATATATATCTGTATTCAATTTCTTAAATACATCTGTATTCAAGGTAATAAAATAAATGTATAGTGGAGCCTGGCTTAACAAATAAAATTTGTTCTTGAATCATACTTGTAATGCGAAACAACTTTTTACATAGGAATGCATATAAAATAAAACAATTTGTCCAATTCTAAAAATAATAATAATATTACTCAAACAAATTTATAATATTTAAATTATAATCAATGTTGTTGTTTTCTTACAAATTGTCCAAAACATTTATTTTTGGCTTTATTTCAAAATAATGAAATGACAGAGACACAGCATTGCAATTAAATGAATTTGTTGTGACATAACTACTGCCTCATTAGGAGGATATTTCTCAATATGATGCCATGATTTCGACATCTGCCTCATTTTACTGGAAGTTTATTGCTCTGTTGAATCTAATATTTCCTCCTCTACAGTTTCTTGTTGTGACATAGAATGCAACTCTCTGTTCCATAGTCACTTGCTTAAACCCCTCAAAGTCAGCAATGCTATCTAACCAAAGCTTTTTTTATATAGATTTAATGGTTTTCTTCAAGCAATATTGATACAGGTGAATCCAGCATATGTGCAGTCATACTGTTTCCTCACCACTCATCCTGTAAAACATTGCTCGCTAAGCAAATAAATTTTTAGGTTTTGTTTTGCTAGCTATAAGAATCACCTGCTATGGAAGCCAGATTTGCCAGAACATTAAGCCAGATTTTCCTGAACATTTTTCCCCACATCACAATCATGGCACTTACTAAAATGTCTTATATTCTTATTATTATTTACATGATTCAATTAACTACATACTTTACAGTTCCAGTTCTAATTTGAAAAAAAAAATTAATTTTAATAAAAAGTTCTAAACATAGAACAAGAGAAATAGACATGATCATTTGACATCAGGATGTCTCCTCATCACTCATTATGCGAAACATCATTTCTTATTCGAGTCACTTTTTTTATATTTTTGTTTGTTCATTATGAGAATAATTCATTATGCAAGGTGCTCATTACATAGGTTTGATTATATAAGGAAACAACTGTTTGTATGTGTGTGTCATTTCATGTTAAACCACTGTGAAGATGCCACACTTTTATTAAGTACAACAAAATTAAGTGAAGAATTCTGGGCAATTGAATTATAATGATTTTAATTAATTTTGAATAGTTACATAATTAATAAAAAATATCATAAGATTTTGGACATGATGATGACTATTTTTAATAATTTGTAACTAAAAAATTACCAAATTTTGATTAATTTTAATTGATTTTAAAGTAAATTCTCAATTATTTTTCTATGATGCCTTCTATAGGTTAAAATTGTTGTTAAACATTAAACGAATTCATTGAAAGTTGTAGATTGAAATAAATATTATATAGGGCTACAGGTAATGTTATTTATAACAAAAACTACTTAAAATCATATCTGCTTTTCTAATTTTATTTCAAGTGAAAAGATCAAATATTTTTTCCTTAATGTTAGAAAAAATTCCATTTGATAGATACCATTCAAAATTTAATACAGATCTATAATTTAGATGTTAAGATCTTATATCAAATTTTATTCTTTATTCGGACTCAATTTTTTAAAATTTTTATGTTCATATGTGCACACAAACAGATAGATTTAATTCACCAACTATTTTCATGGGGAAGAGAAGGAAGCTCTAAAATTTAGAGATTCGTTGAAATTAAACATTAAAAAAAAAAAAGGCAAAAATATGGCATTATACATTTATTGGCATCTATACATTTATTGTGATGCTTTTTAATACAAATATGCTCTTTAAGAAGATATATTCAATCAAAATTGAATAAATAACACACACGAGGTATTAGAATTTCTGCATTTAAAATTTTTTAGAGAAGTTGTGTTTATTAAAATTACCCCGAGGCCACATTTTCATCTCAATGCAGACATTCTTCTTTATGATCTTAAATGAAATTGTACAGAATTAGGGCTACAGGAGCTTTGAAAGTCTTTTTTCAGACTTTTCAACGTTTATTAATAACTGTCTAAAGAATTGTTTTGATTACAAAAAGAGTCCTTCAAATTTATCAACATATAATTTTTTAAATAATAATTCTTACGCATATAATTTTCTTTCATTGTTCATTTAAATTTAATAATCATCTCTTTATTCATTTATTATTATTATTTTCAAATTACATTCTCCAAAAATTTCTGCACTGGTTTTTTTAAACACAGTTTTAATTATAGCTGGGAGCAGTAGATGGTCAAATGGAGCAGTTAAAGATCTACTGGGAGAAGAACACTTAGCAAATGTTCATACGGCAAAATTGGACAAACAAAAATAACATTACTTGAAGAAAGGAAAAAAATCTTTTGAAAAAAGAGTAAACAGGGTAAAATTTTCTCAAGTAACCTAGATTTCTATGGTTAATTTCAATCTTTTCAGAAAATAGACACATCAAAAGATTAAATTATTGATGGATTTAGATACTATAAGCAAAATGAAATAAATAATTAAATTTGTACTAAAGAAATATTGCTTTGGAATAATTATGTAGTTATTATTCTTAATAATGACTTTAATTAACAAAGTAAAAAATATACAAAATCTATAGGTTAGAAAATAATAAAATGAGGACACTTGTTTATTTAGTACCTAGAAAACACGTAAGAACAGGCTTAAGAATATGGTAACTAAGTTAGTAAAACTTTTGTCAATCATTAGAGTTTTAATAATATTGAATCTAGAATTGAACTTTGATTGTACTTGTCTGAAAAATTAAAAATTTCGAAGCAATACCGTACATTTAATCTAACCACAAATTTAATTATTTCATTCAATTAAGTTAGCAATTTTTATGGTTCAAAAGTTTATATTGTGCAGCTTATTCAATTTCATGGTTTTTCAAAAACCCAAATCATACTAAAAAAATATGTCACTGGAGCAATTCTTCTACACTAGAGTAGGCTATTCGACAATATTTCTAATATCTTCACAATAGTAAACAATATCTTATTCTCAAAGATTTAATTAATGCAGAGTGAATTCCTTTAAGAATTGGTTTTGTATTTTACATTAAAATCTGTTTTCATAACAATTGATTCATTAAAGCATGATATTAGAAACTATAACAATTATTTTCTTTCAAATATGTGAATTAAAAATTACTATAATTTTAAAATAAACTGTAAACTATAAATTAAAATGAAACAATCTGTATAAAAATTTCAAAAAAAAAATCTAACAACTAAGTCTAATCTTAGATCTACTTAGAATAGAACTGCACACCTAATAGCAATTTTCATAATTAAATCAGTTACACTATAATATCACATTTCCTCTGAGTTACAAAGAAATAATGAAAATTACCCGAAAGAATGAAAATAATAAGTCGTCAAACAATGTAAAAAATATAGTGAAAATAAAGTAAAATGAACGAGCATACAACAGTACACTGTATTAATTGCTTTTTATAACATGCATGGAAAAATAATGCATTTCTCGAATATGAAGCATATGTATGAATCTTTCGGAATCATCGAATATGAAGCCTTACAGCCAGACATTAAATATTAAATAATGCCATTCCACTTACATCCCACAGCTACAAACAAACAACGCAGCAATCAAATTACAAATGAAAATTCATTATCAAAGTTAATGAAGAAAAATTAAATGATAATTAGTGAATTCTCTACGAAGAATGTTTAGGATTTTTTCACTCAATAATTAAATGATAAAAACTCACCTCAAATACAACTTCATCATCGTCAAAAAATGTATCACTAGCATTCGAATTCATGACTTTTTCTATCCATTCAAAACACCTTGCATGAAAATATATATATATGACGTACTTCTTATTAGACAACGGACTGGTTTTACCTGTAATGACAAAATTATTTTATCCACAGCCACACAAAATTTTTGGATAAATTTTGCTGTGGTGCCACCGATATTGCTCTTATCTCAAATATTTGCAATTTCTTTAAAAAATATCAAGATTGCCTTAATTGAATCATAAGAAAAAAAGAATTTAAATACTATACATATATTTCAACCTACTAAAAGGAAATTAGGACTATTAAAAGTATATACTAGTACAACTTGCTGTGATAGGTGGTGTCCAAGAAAATAGCGATGCATAATCCACGATTTTTTGATTAACAAATAATTTTGCTATTATTATTTTTAAATATTTGTTCCAAATATCTGTTATTTCAGTCATATTATTAATTAAAAATTATTACTTAATAATAAATATAAAATTTATTAATTGTAATTAATACTTAATTTACTAATTTAAGTAACGTGTGATTGAATTAATTTATCTATTTCAGCTTACTTCTTAAATTTGATTTTTTTTTCAAAACTATTTATTAAATTTCTTTATTGGAATAAACCATTTTCTGAAAAATTTGAATTAAATATATGTCATTTCTTTAAATTGTTTACTTTAGTTCTATATTCTACCAATAGATGGCACCAGCAGTAAACGGAATATATGCAAAGTCAAGGCACAAGCAATAAAAATTGATTTGTATGGAATAGTGCATCATCAAATGTGAATATCGGAAAGTCAAGGTTACTCTCATGAAGTGGAGCGGCGACTTCACACTTTCCAGTGAAGTCACCGCTCCGGTAAATTTCAGTGATTTCGTATCGATTGTTACTTTCTATTGTGATCCAAAACTTGTAATCGAAATATCACCAGTAAGATCATATGAAGGATTTGAATCACATCCCTCTTTGAAAAGTATTGATCACTTGTATTTGTGACTTTATGATATTGGTTACGTAATAACCATTCGTGTCATCCCTACAAGAAAATTGGTCTTTTCAAATTATAATTTCAACCACAAAAAATTATTAATTTTATATAGAATTTTTGTAGTAGATTTCCGATATTTGAAATAAAATAAATGAAATATTCCTGCGAAATTTTTAAAATTGTATACACATTAATATAAAAAATACTTTTAAAAAGAGACGAGCAATCTCTGGGTGTTGGGAATCAGAACTCGAAACGAAAACCCGCAAAATGTGTGGAAAAAAGAAAAAAAAAACTAGTGACATTATACCACCACACCACGCTTCCTCATATCGTTTGGTGGAGATAGAAATTGTCTTTGGACGACAGATCTCAGTTTAATATTTCAAGGCATATCTATTCTAAAACCACAATGAATTAGATAGATAGAAGTTTTGAGCATTTGCGAGATGCCGACGTCCATAAATTATTAATTTTGCATACAATTCTTTTTAGTATATTTCCGATATTTGAAATTAAATAAATGAAGTATTCTGATACATTATTTTAATTTTATATACTTATATATAAAAAAATACTCTAATAAAAAACTAGAAACCTCTGGGTGTTGTGACTCAGATTCGGACCGAAGGACTGCAAAATGTATTAAAAGAAGTTAGCACGATCATACCCTCACATGAGGCAGCAGGCGCTGAATTATTGTGAGTCCCCTTTCTAGGTAAATTCTAGTTATAACAAGAAAGTAATATGAATTAAACTTAATTTAGATTTTAATTTTAACTTTTTCCTCTTACTTTTTGGCAATTCCTACATTCTATATATACATCAGATAGATGAAAAAAGTTGCAACTTTTTTATATAATAAAATTGTAAACATAAAAGGATAAAGTTCTATTTAATAACTATTAGAAGAAAATAATGTTATTGACATTCCTTCAATACTTTGAATTGAAATCCTTTGACCGAAGGATTGTGTGGTATTTTCTATTAAAAACGCAGATAATAAAATAGAGAAAATATATTAAATTATCACTTTTAAGAATTCTTTCAAAATAATACTTAGAAAAATGTTTTAAATAGTTCTTAAAAATTTTATCTAGTTTAAATTCTACAAAACACCACCTTTTCTTCTAAAGAGTCCTGTTCCTAAAAAGTTATGATATAAAATATATAAAAAAAGGCATTGTGTTCCTAAATAATATAAGGAATCAAAAATATATTACTAAATGCACTAATAGCCTAAATTCAGTTTATTCACATATTTTCTAATATAGAAAGTAAATTTAGGTTTATATTTTTGGACAGTGATGATAAATGTTATAATGCTAAATAATTACAGGAAATTATATTTTTCTAGGAAGGACAAAAATATACATTAAGTAGTTTTAAAATGATAAATGGTGATAAAAGAAACAGAAGCCAAAAATAATGGAAATAAAATTTCTATAAAACAGAAACAAGTATTGAAAGCCCTAAAAAATTAAAAATATCACTTTTATTGCTTTTAATTTGGAAAATACTATTGATAAGTGTTTTAAAATCTAATTCCTGAACTATCTCATTTACAATGAATAAAAGAGAAAGCTCATTTAAATGCGGTTGACTCATTGTATTTCTTATATAGTTCTTGACGCATTTTAAAACCAAAAATGATCTTTCTCCACTTGCACTGAAATGGGTATGGTGAGTAAAATTCTTAAAATTGTTTCCATTTTAGGAAATGTTGTTTGTATGCCCTCCACAATCATTTTGTACATATCAATTGGGTGTCAAATTTCTTCGTTTTTTGCAGATTTAATAAAATGATGTACTTCACCTTTGAAATAATGAAAGAATTCAATATCATCACCATATTTTGTTATTAAGTTCGTTTTGCAAATACAAAAGCTTTTTCTTCTAAGTTGCATGTGTCTTTCAATTTCACCGCACAACGAGTCGCATGTTGACTCGTGGTCCGAGTATCAAGCTGCCAACCTGTTGCCGTAGGTTCGATTCGCGCTCGTGGCTTTAGTTTTACTTACACTTTTCTTCATTTTATTTAATTCATTTTTAATTTTGCGTATATGAAAAATTATTATTTTTCTTTTCAAGTTGTAATATTCTAAAGAGAATTTATAAAGATTTCAATCTTTTATTTAAAAATACTTTCAAAATAAAGATATCAAAGAAAAAAAGTCTAAATTCGGTCAGAGATTCAGGGCATGCGCAGATTCTTCCTTTTGATATGCACATGGCTTTCATGCAAGGATTTGCTCCATTATAGAATACGCTCAAATGAACAACCATGTGTCTTTCAATTTCTACGCCAAGCGAATTCTTTGTTACATCGTGTTCCGAATGCCAAGCTGCCAAATTTGTGCTGTAGTTTCGATCCGCGCTCTCGACATTCGTTTTGCATACACTTTTTTTTTCATTTTATTTAATTCTTTTTTAATTTTACATATATTAATTTTTTTTCAAGTTGTAATATTTGAACAATAATTTATAAAGTTTTCAATCTATTATTTAAAAATACTTCCAAAATGAAGAAATAAAAGTCTAAATTCGGTCAGAATATATCATTTATCGGAGTACTGCATTTATTTCATTTAAAATATCTGAAATTTAATAAAAAGAATTGCATAGAATGTCTCTCCCATCAGGATGTAGCGCAAAACGTCTTTCTATCCTCGTTGTGCTTTTAGAATAGAAATGACACGAATAATTAAACTGTGTCCGTTCAGACAAAGACAAGTTAACCTGCACCACACTTAGTTAGTAACAGTGATGTGATGTTTTGACTGAGAAAGGTTTACAAATATTTTGCTATTCTCCGGTTCTAATCTGAGTTCCAACATCCACAGATTTCTTGTCATTTTTTAATGTATTTTTTACATTCATGTCCAAACTTAAGGTCACAAACATAAAATCTGCGAAAAATAAAAAACTATTCACTGTGTTGCAACGAAATTCGGCACAGAGGTACACTACAATGGAAGAAAGAACATAGACACATAACAACACGGAAAAGATTTTAATTGGGAATTAAGAAACAGGGTATATCAAAAAGTGTAATACTATGAATCAGCGATAAAGCTTTTATCTCGGGGAAAGCCTGTATAATATGGAGTGTGACCATCGTGCACTGCTATACAAGCTTCACAATGAGACTTTCATACTGTTCATGAGTGTGTCAATAATTGCTTGGGGCAACAAAGCCCATTCTTCTAAAAGATCGGCTTTTAACTCTTGGGGAGTATTAGGACGAGGGTTACGCTGTGCAACGGCTCTTCCGAGACCATTCCAAACATGTTCAATAAGATTAAGATCCAGAGACCTCGAAGGCCAGTCCATACGTCGAATATCCTCTTCCTCAAGAAAATCATCAATGATCTGGGCTCTGTGTGGACGCGCGTTATGGTTCATAAACATGAAGTCTGGGCCAAAAGCACCCCGGAACATCCTCACATAGGCTTCAAGGATCTCATCCCTATAGCGATATGCATTGAAAGTACCCGCATCGAAGACGTGCAGTGGTGTACGACTGCCCAACTCTATGCCACAACAGACAAGGATTCCTCTGCCACCAAATCTGTCGATTTCTTTTACATAGGAGGGATGATAGAGAGCTCCTAGCTCTCTCCAGATGAAGATTCGACGAGTGTCACTCTGTGTGATAAATCTCGACTCATCACTGAAAAGAACTAGCCCCCATTCTTGCTGTGCCCAAAACTGATGTGTTCGGTACCACAACAACCGGGCTTTTCTGTTGGATGCAGTCAAAGGGACGCACTCAACTGGTCGCCGGGCATAAAGGGCCCTCTCTGCTAGACTTCTGTATACTGTTTGTCTAGAATTCTTATTCCAGACGCAGCAGCAAGGTCACAAGCAAGTTGAGGATCTGTTGTCAGCCTATGCCGTCGTGCGCTTAATGCCAAACAGTGATCCTGTGCAGGTGTCGTTGCTCTGTGACGACATTGGCCGGCCTTCCTGGTCACAGTAAAACATGTTTGCAATTGATTCCACAACCTGTATACCACTTTCGGTGCCACTTGTAACCATCGAGCTACCCCCGCTTGCCTGCCAACGGATCTCCATCTCAAGATATCGTCTAAACGATTATGAGAACTCATTCTAACTGGAAAAATATTAATTTTTTTTTAATGAAATATTCTCAAAACTGCAGACAAAAATCCCAGATGCTTAAACGGTCTAATTTCAGTAGTTCCTCAAGAACTAATGCTAAACAACATTCTTTCCCACAACAAAGGTTAATATCGTGGTACCGATCCTTCACAATATATTAAATATAATTTGTTTAAATCTTACTGGTTGCCATTGAAAATTACTTTGAAAGACATTTTTGTGACCCTAATTTTGGACATGAGTGAATATTAACGGATATGAAATTGAAATAATTAATCGGAGTACTACATTTATTTTATCTAAAATATCTGAAATTGACTAAAAAGAATTGTATAGAATGTTGATTCTAACTGGATATATCGCAAAATGTCTTTCTATTCAATTCATTGCGCTTCTTTAATAGAAATGACACGAATAAATAAACCGTGTACTTTCAAACAAAGGCAACTTAACCTGCACCACAGTCTATGAGGAACAGTGGAGTGATGTTTTGTCCGAGTAAGGTTTTTTACAAATATTTTGCTAGCCTCCGGTTCTAATCTGAGTTCCAACATCCAAAGATTTCTTGTCATTTTTTTAATGTATTTTTTATATTAACGGATATGGAATTGAAATAATTTATCTGAGTACCACATTTATTTTATTTAAAATATCTGAAATTTAATAAAAAGAATTGTATACACAGTTGCTTCTATCTGGATGTAGCCCAAAAAGTCTTTCCGTTAAATTAATTGTGCTTCTTGAATTGAAATGATACGAATAATTAAGTCGTGTCCTTTCAGACAAATAGAAGTTTGCCTGCACCACACTCTGTGAGGAAAAGTGGTGTGATGTTTTGTCCGAGCAAATTTTTTACATATATTTTGTTAGCCTCTGGTTCTAATCTCAGTTCCAAAATCCAAAAATTTCTTGTCATTTTGTTATGTATTTTTTATATTAACGGATATGAAATTAAAATAATTTGTCGAAGTACTACATTTATTTCATGTAAAATATCTGAAATTTACAAAAAAGGATTTTATAGAAAGTAGATTATATCTGGAAGTTGATCACCACTTCCTTCTATCCAATTCATTGTGCTTTTATAATAGAAATGACACGAATAATGAAAAATTGTCCTTTCAGACAAATAGAAGTTTGTCTGCACCACACTCTATGAGAAACATTGGTGTGATGTTTTGTCCGAGCAAGTTCTTTACAAATATTTTGCTAGCCTCCGGTTCTAATCTCAGTTGCATTATCCAAAAGTTTCTTGTCATTTTGCAATGTATTTTTATATTAACGGATATTACATTGAAATAATTTATTGGTGTACTACATTTATTTAATTTAAAATATCTGAAATTTACAAAAAAGGATTGTATAGAAAGTTGATTTCATCTGGATGTAGATCACCACTACTTTCTGTCTAATTCATTGTGCTTTTTGAATACAAATGGCATGAATAATTAAGTCGTGTCCTTTCAGACAAAACAAGTAAACCTGCACCACACTTTGTTAGGAAGAGTGGTATGATGTTTGGTCCGAGCAAGGTTTTTTACAAATATTTTGCTAGCCTCCAGTTCTAATCTCAGTTCTAAAATCCAAATATTTCTTCTCATGTTGTAATGTATTTTTTATATAATCGGATATGAAATAGAAATAATTTATTGGTGTACTACATTTATTTAATTAAAATATCTGAAATTTACTAAAAAGTATTTTATAGGAAGTTGATTACATCTAGATGCAGATCACCACTTCCTTCTATCCAATTCATTGTGCTTTTTGAATGGAAATGACATGAATAATTAAATCGTGTCCATTCACACAAAGACAAGTTAACCTGCACCAAACTCTGCTAGGAAAGGTAGTGTGATAGTTTGTCCTAGTAAGATTTTTTAGAAAT
>JAPMOR010107042.1:33171-62108 GCA_026543865.1 Argiope aurantia
CAATCAAACAATTCATCCTCAATCAAGCTCAAAATTTCTATGGTAATATCATAAATATCGACAACCCCACCTTAAGCAATCTGCCAACGTAGACCCCGATGTGCCCTTGCAATTTAAATTGCAGACAAAATAACACTTCTCCCTCCCCCCCCCTTTTCACACTCAAGAAAACACTACCCTCAAATACAAATAACCCATATATGATGTATTGTAATTAATAAGGTCAATTCCATCACCCTAAAGCATATACCTATTAGATTTATGGATGGTGGAGGCTGCGGCCCCAATGAGCCGTAATCCCTCTCTCAACGACGCAGTGTAGTCATTTTTCATTTTCATTCGCTCTCCAGCCATGGAAGGAGATGGACGTTCCGAGAGCATGTGCTCTAGTAGCTTTTCTAAAAGCAGCAAAGGCGACCGACCGAGAATTATGAGTGTAGAATTCAATGATAACCACTCAGCAACTTCGGGAAAAGGGCAACAAGCCAAGTAATGTTGCTCCGCCCAGTTCAAGTAGTTATGCGAAATACAAAGAGGAAAAAACCCAACATAACCCACCAAAAATCAAAAGCACAAAATACGCAAAAGAAATTGAAGCATGGATGAAAAAATATAATGCACGCAAAGCGACAAACGAGAATTATCCCAAATTTGAAATTGACCTCGCCTTAAATGAAGATAAACAAATGGATACCGATGACACAACACAAGTTTACCCAAAGAAAAAAGATTCTAGCAATGATAATTTTCAACTGGTTAACCCAAAAAAGGTCGCCAAAATAAGGAAAACGGATGATAAACCCGAAAGCATGGACACTACAAATAGGTACGAGATCTTGAGCCCCAACCAAGATACCCAAGAAAATACCAACAATAGACCGGCCTGCATAAATTTGAAACTATCAAGCAGCTATAATCTCACACTCCAAGAAATCCATAGAAAATCCCCCCAAACCGAAACAAGCTTATTCGCACTATGATCGCAATACAACCAGTTAATGAAGAAGATAGAGCAAAAATCATAGTGTTGTTAACAGAGAGAAAAGAAGAATTTATCCTATCCGAAAACTATGATGAAAGGCCCATTCAAGTTATTCTTAAAGGTCTCTCAAATGATACAGATAAAGAAGAAATTACCAGAGAACTCACAGAAAGAAATTACAACATTGTTAGAATTTCACAACTATAAAACTATAAGATGAAGACCCTGTACCCTATTTTCCTTCTCGAGATAAAGAAGTCCAGAAGTGCCCTCAATATTTACAATGAAAAAACCCTCCTACATCTTAAAATTAAAATCGAAAGCTACAGAAGAAAATCAACCGCAACTATCTGTTACAACTGCGCAGGCTTTCATCATTCCGCAAGAAACTGCAAATTACACCAAAGTGCATAAAATGCGGCGGCTCGCACGCTACCAGGTCCTGCAGCATCACAGAAAAAATTCAAGACCCAGTTTGTGTCAATTGCCAAGAAAAGGGTCACACAGCTACCTGGAAAGGGTGCAAAAAATTCCCCAAACTGACATCAATCAACGGGAGACCCTCCTATGCAGAGATAACAAGAAAGATTCAAAGAAACCCAGACCACCAAGCCATTCCCGCACCTCGAAACCAGAACACGGAACCAACTTTGACAGCAAATGAAGAATTCCCCTCTCTCCAAGAAACACTGCAAATCCACAAGGAATTAAGAGAAATCCTTAAAGAATTCCCTAAACTAATTGAAGCGGCCAAGCTAGCGAGGAAAACTGAAAACAAAGAAGAAAAAAGATGATTATTCTCAATGCTTTGATCGGCCACCAAAGTGAAGTCCCACCAAAAGTTAAGTTACTCCCCCTCAATAACCCAGCTTTCTGATTGGCCACTCACGGACAATAGTTTATCCCTCACCTAACTCGGAAAACCGTCTGCATCACCCTCTCCTACCCCCCTGACAGCCTGCTGTCCAATTGGCCAAGACAGCTCTCCCACTCTCCCTCACCTGCAAAGAGCAAATATCGGCAGAAGATCCAAGGCATTTTCTCTCCTTTCACCGTCTCATCAAGAACCATCACAGTTCATGTCATCATACCTAAAAGCCAAGTTGATACAGTTATGTCATTAAGGGGATAGTCCTTTTCCAAGGACGGGTGCCCCAATAAGCTTAGCATCGAAGAGCAGTGTAGTCGGAGTAGTAGCCGGAATCGACGGTGAAGAGAAGTCGGAATCGACGGAGCGGAGTAGTCAGAAGCGACAGAGAAGAGGAGTCGAAATTGCCGGTGAAGAACTGATCTTCCAGGGTTTAGCAGAGCAGCGACGGAGTCAAGCTAGTGCTGAACTAAGCTGTGCACTACTGTCTGCAGTAGATTCTTGTTGTAAGCTACACGTCTCGGATGAAGATAATCGTCTTCTATGCTGTATATAGTTGTCGTTTTTGTGCTGTCCTGTGTGTCTTCGTGTAAATAAACGTCGTTGTTTCTTTTTCTACTGCTGATTGAGCGTTCTCCACACCATATAACTTCCACTACCCAAACGAATCCCGGTAAAATTCGTAACAATTCTTTCCCCATTTTTCAAGCAATTACAGCAGGAATAAAACTGATTCAACCTTGTAATGTAACGGGTCTTAACACCTATCTTTAAAGAACTAATGGTGGTTTGAGCAATGAAGGTAGGTGCCATTCAATTCTTTATTTGTAGAAGGGTCTTTCAGCATACCTTAAATTTTGCTTTTTCTAACTAATTATTTGTCAGTAAAAAATTTTAATATGTTTTAACAACAAAATAAGGTATTTTTAATAAATTTTAATTGAAAATTAATGTTAATTATTTTTCATTCCTTTCTCTCATTTATGAAGATTTACTCAATAGTTGGAAGGAAAATTTAAGATTGAAACGAATACACAGATTACTTTTGTATTAATTTACAAGAAATTTAATGGCAATATTTTTTTCTTCTTATCAGTAATCATCTTTTTGTTTGTTTGTTTGTTTCTTAATTATGTTTAAATATATAAAACTGGCAAAAGAAATTTTGCTGTAAAAGAACATTTAAAACATATAATATCCCTGAAAATAGAGGTGTTGTTTTGAGGATTGTACCTTCTTTCCAAATAAATGTACTTTGTAACTAAGGATGCATACCAATACAAACTAGAAGTTTTATCTCTGCAAAAAGAAGTATACTAACTTTTGCTACTATTTGTCTGAATACTGAAAGCTTACTTTTTGATGATGTTAGATATATTACATGCAAAATTAAATAAATTAGTGACTACATTTAAACATAGAAAAAAGTTAGTGGTGTAGTACACAATAGGTTTGATAAGTAAACTACTCTATCGATTATTTTTTTAACTCTTAAATATCAGAAATAGCTTTATATCATAATTTCATTCCATTAGCTTCCCATAAAAACTTTGGTCATTTTTCTTTTTTAAAAAAATCAATTTTTATAATTAGCCATATTTAATTTTTTTTTTAATTCATTTGCATCTGCTGTAAAGCTATTTGATTTCTTTAAACAAAATATGAAGATCAATCTTTTTTATATATGTTACAAATATAAAATTGCATAGCATTTTTTTAAATATGCAAGGTATATTAATTTTCATTAATTTCTTCAAGATTGCTGAAACTATGAGTTAATTCACTTTTTAAATAGAACTTTGCAGGGTGAATTTTTTTCTTTTAGTTTACTTTGATTTAAAAAAAATAGTCCTTTCAATGTTATATTTTATTATCAAAATTGCTAGCAATTCTATAAAAAAAATGTTAATGCTACTTCTTACTTCAAAATAAACATACACTTTTATTACTTAGCAGGCATTAAATAATAAGAATAATAATGTTAGATATAAAAAAAAACATATTCTGCCAATCAAAAGCATAATACTTTAGATCAATATTTATAATGTTTCCCACTATAATTTTAATTCTTCACTTGAAAGTTAAGTATTTCTAAAAAATTCGTCCAATTTTGAATATAATAAAAAAATAATAATGAATGAATATTTTCACCAATATAAAAACTTACTGAAATGTAAATACTTAAAAAACACAGTTCAACCATAGTGAAACTGAACTAGATTCATGAAGAATTGAGTATGAAGATGTAAGTCTGTCTTTTCTAAGTATGCTTAATTATACATATTTGTAAATATTTTTTTTTAATTTTTTGCAAAGAAATAAGTATATTTTGGAACAGAATTTAATAACAGATAAAACTATTAAGCGAAAATAAATTTTACAGCTAGGTAACTATTTTGGATCTGATTAAATAACATAAAATGGCATATTTAGTATAAGAAATGTAATAATTGTAATAATATTACATTGAATAGCAGTTTCTCTTATTTGTATTTTTTTTTCATCCCTGCATGAAATGAAATCTCTATAAATCAATATTAGTTAATAAATAATTGCTAATTTATTTTTCTTCTGAATGTAGATTTATTTTATGACAAAAGTTATTTATATTCTCCTCCTTTTTCAACAGAATAATTTAAGTCTTAAATTAATTTTAAGATATGTTTCAAATTAAATCTACAACGATGTGGAAAATTAATTTTATTTGATCTTACCTGAAAATACTTCAAATAGCAATATTCTAAAATCTAAGAGTGAATGAGTTTAGATATTTTTATTGCTCATATATTTTATTTTCAATTTTTTATGTTATGTGATTATTCATTCTCAACATCTAAGCAACACAGTTCTTGAAAAATAAAAAAAGGACCAGTAAGGTAAACATTACTTCAGTTTTCCATTGATGTATTACTAATAGTATGATTAGTGCTACAACAATGATAAACTACTTAAAATCTTTGACCACATTTGATATCAAAAAATTAAAAAAAAAAAGGTCAGTTATTCTGAGTCAATGAGCTTCTGTGGGAGGACTGAATTCACTGATGCAATTGTACGAAAAGATAAACATTTTATTTGTATCACACATAAAAAAGTTTAAAATTAATCAAATGTTTACTTTTCTTTATGAATTATTTACTTTACTTTCCTGAGATTTTATTGAGAACATACATGTTTGCAACAGATTTTATAATTTTCTAAACCAATTCTTAAAAAAGTTTATTTTTTATGCAATTGAATTTAATGGAAAAAAATAGCAGAAAATGTGTTTCGTTTATCAGTCTGGTGCTGTAAAAATAAAAAGTTAAAAATTTACTTTTATGATATCAACATAGAAAACTTAGTTCTGATAACTTTAAAATGATATTTCTGATATCTTCTTGCTTTTGCAAGTTTGCTTTCTAATGTATTTAAATTTAATAGCTTAAGAACCATTGCATAAAAGCATTTGATTACGGAAGTCTGCTTTTTCCAAGTGGGCTCAATTAATGAATTTTTCAAACAAAATCCTCTATACAATTTGGCAAAAACTATCCTCATAATGATATCATAGACACATAATTTAATCTCTTGATTTGAATTCTGCAGATTTTTACAAGCATACAACTTAAATTTATGGTGAATTTTTTAAAAAAATTATCAACTATGCATAACATAATAAAACTTCAATACTTAAGTAAATACCATTAAATCATTTATATCAGGGAATTTTCATGACATTCATTTTATTGCACAGTACAGTTTCTTCAATAAGTTAATTGAATTAATCTATGTATAGTCAATATTACAAACGTTTTTGTTATTTAACTGTAGAAAATTTATGATCACAATGTATTCAAAATGAATTGCTCCCATTCAATATTGTAATTATTAAGCATCTCAGTTTCCTCAATAAGTTAATTGAATTAATCTATGTATAGTCAATATTACAAACGTTTTTGTTATTTAACTGTAGAAAATTTATGATCACAATGTATTCAAAATGAATTGCTTCCATTCAATATTGTAACTGTTAAACCTCTCAAAGACAGAAAACAAAATCAAAGTGCAAGGTATTAAATGCCGTCCGTAATATGCTTGCTGCATAACTGGCACCATGTGAATTGACTATTATTAATATAGACATGTGAAAATTTCCAATAGCTTTTTTGAATGTTTTAAACCATTTGATCTGTTTATAAGTTATTCTATTATATTTAACTTTTGATAATTAGGTTTATTTCCTAAACATAAAATTTGAAAGTATTTGAATGACCACTATTTACCAACTTCCACCCATAGAAATGCATGCTAGTCATTTTTCCATAACTTGGCTGGGCTATATGAATATTCAAGGATTGGCTGTGATCAATGAAAGCACCTCTGTCAGCTGCCATCTTTAGGATGGCTTTCTGAGGTATCTCCCATACAGTGCGGTACAACCTCTTAAGGTCACCAGGAATCTTGTTAATGTTCTGAAAGTGAAATAAATGAACCGGAATTAATATATTTTGTAACAAAATGCTAGATTTAAAAAATTAAAAACTGCACATTTATTTCTAGTATATTTGAAGTTCAAAATAAATAATAGCAGTTTTTATTACTTATTACATTCTGATAACACATGATGCCCAAATTACTTAAAATCATCTGCAAGCCATATGATAGTTACTGTATTAAATACAAAACTTAATAAATTCTTTTTTTTTATTCAATTCTATAATTATGATGAAGCATTTTACATTATTTGAAGGTGAAAAAAATTGTAATCAATATTCCACTACTTCTTTAATATGCTACAGTTCTGAAATTTTTTAATGGCTGTATATTTCCATTTGTTATATAGTATCCAAATATTTTAAGAAATTAATTATCAATTAATTAATTCAGTTTAATGAAATTTTGATTCTATATCATAGAACGCCTAGTAGTAAGGATTTGAGAAAAGTTAAACTGTAAGGTAAGCATAAAAGTCTCTCTATAAAAAAAATGTCATATTTCAAATATAGTTGATCACTTATCCAGATTTGATCTTAAAAAAATCCAGTAGAATAAAATGAGAATGTGAATAAGTATATAATTAGAACATTTAATTCTATATAATTTAAACATATTTTTTGGCTCTATTAAAATTAATATAGAATATGAAACAATAATTTAATAATTAGAATAGTGAGATTTTATAATCATATATAGCCATAAGTATAATAAATTTAATTCCAATAATTTAAACATTTTTTTCACCAATTTTAAATTAAAAGAAATTATACTAAAAGCTGAACATAACAGTTTACTATTGCTATTGTACGAAAAAAAAGAGGGGGGAGGGGGACAAAATCCGATCATCAAAATAAAACTTGCATGATAACATATAAAAGAATTAAAATAATTCCATGAGAAAATATATACTTACATTAATAATTAAAATAAATTTTGAATTTATTTAAGATACCTGTATGGAACCATGATTAGCTATGATTTTATTCTTCATATTTTGATCCCAAAGACCTAATCTAGTCAAATCACTCACTAAATGATGGTTCACAACCTAAAATGAGCAAATTAAGAATATTATTAAAAATGTGTGAAAATATGACTTTTTTTTTTTTGTACAGACCAATTAAACTATACAAGAAAAGGTAAAAATATTAATTTTGCCAATAGAAGCCTAACTCATCCAGAAAGAGAGAAGAAAAAATCTTATTACAAGAAAGGTTCAAATTTAGAGCAGTCATTTTATCAATTTTTGGGAATTACTGATAAAATATTAATGATAATCTGCAGCTAGATTTCCATGCTATACCAAAATGTTTCTTTTTCTTTCTCATTGTAATTGCAGTTATGGGATGTGATTAGCAAAGTTTTTGATTTGTTATTCCCAAAATTCTGAGAATATTAAAGTTTATAAAAGTCATAAAGAAAGAGAGAGAGAGAGAACATAAAAATTTCCAAGCAGTGCAGCAGCTCCGAAATCGTCACTGGGATTACAAACACAAGGAAAGAGGTATTAGAATATTGGATTTCAAATTAATGCATTACCTGAAATTCACCTGATAGCACCCTTCTGGAATAAATATTGCTTGTGTAGGGTTCTATTGATTCATTATTTCCAAGAATCTGAGCTGTAGATGCTGTAGGCATGGGGGCAACAAGAAGACTGTTTCTCAAACCATATCTAAAGATAAAATAAATTTAAGCAAATCAAAAAGTATATTTATTTGTATGCAAACTATTTTAACTGCATTTTAGTTCAATTTTTATTAATGTCACCCTTGGTTAAGTTTCCTTAAATAAGAAGAGAGTCTCTTTATAATAAAACTAAGCCTTGTAGACTAAGAAAGTTTGCTTACCCATAAGAATTGCAAGAATTTTAGCCTATAGCCAAACAAAAATACCTACATAACAAAATAACTGAGGAGCAGGAAATAGATTTTCTTAGTAAAGAGTTAAAATTTTGAAACCTTTTCAAAACCGGATTTTGCAATTTAGTTTCCATCCTTACTCCCTGAACAAACACAGGATAAATTGTAATGGCAATATCACTACAAAAGTATTTTACATGTTTTATACAATATATTTATTTAATTTTAAAAGACAGTAATATACTTAATATTTTAATTAATATAATAAAACATTATAAAAAGTTTATTTTATTCCATATGCACTATCTTTGGGAACCAGAAATATTGATTGTGCTAACTTTCAATTAAATTTTTTTTTGCAAAACTTAATGTTCATGATTCACCCAAGAAAAAAAGTTTATACATTAAATTGTGACAAACATAAAACCATGTTATTTTAATATCCTTACACCTATTCTGTTCATTGTGTATGTGAACCATCCTTATCAAACCAATGCTGTATCATCATTCACTCTATGAAGTATTTTAGAGTCAACACTAGCTTCATCAGTATTATTAAAAACATAACTATTAGGATAATGCATCTTCTCACTTTCACAGAACAGTAACTTCTTGAGTTCATTTTTATACAGAAATTCTTATGTATCCTTCTCCTGCGACTGAACCACAGACATTTTGGACCGATTCGGTCACCAGTTTTATAGCTCTTTCCACAGCTTGTGTGTGACAAGGAAGCCGGAGAAAGTCGATAACCGCGTCCACTATATTATTTAGTTTAACTTCAGATACCTTCAGTGTAAAATCTTTGAGAGAGTCACTGGGAACATGTTTTAACAAGGGGGAGGCTCAGTTGCGTCATTTTCAGACCATGAGATCATGTCCATATAATCCTTTGCATCGAAGTTTATCTCTGGAACTATAAACTTCCTAACTAGGGTTTGACGGTTTTTAAAACCAGGTTTTAAAAAACCGGTTTTCTGAAGTAAATTTGTCACATTCGAAAATCGGTTTTTAAATTAAGGAAACTGGTTTAAAGAATTCGTATTATTACGTAAAAATTAATTTTAAACTTATTTTATTTGCTATTCATTCTATGCAACGGGCAGCAAACACATTTTTTCAACGTTGCGAGTTGCTTCGGCCATTGCTGCTCGAATTCGTCAATTTATGTTTTTTCAAGAACATCCCTTTTCACCTTCTTTTTTTTTTTTACGTGAAACAAAAGTTTAATGAAGTTTATATCTTGCTTCCCGTTGGATCATTTAAGTCTATCGGTACGAAGTCGGTGCTAATAGAAACGCCGGCAATTTGACTGGCTCGTTTCGAAGAACGTGTGAAAGGAATAAATAATTCCCTGTTTTCTGCTTCATGGTCACAATATTTAATGATATATAATATTTTCTTTGTACCACTCCTGAAATCTTTTTAACCACTTGGACTAGCCATATTAATACGAAATATTCAGTTAAAATAAAATGTTGTCAGAAATAACATAACACTCACATACACGTGAAAAAAAAATTTGAACCAATAAAAGAATCTAATGGGGGAATCCAAGGTCAAAGGTGAATACCGGAAATGCGCTCATCGTTCCGCGTCTCACCCCGTAATGAGATGGAATCGTCGAAATGGGGTCGTCTCCAGAAACCGATCCGTAACGATTCACGATCGATTTGCTTAATATTGTAAAGTGAAAACTGGAAACAAAAATATAAATTTATTATATTTGATAAAAATAACGTAAGCATTAAGTATGTTTCTAATTTTTATGTTTGAATTTTCAATTTTACATTTTAAAACTTTAATTTTATTATATAAATTTCTCCTCTCAAAAATTAATGTAAAATAAGAAGTTCTGGCTTCTATCTAACGAGATTTTAAATAAAATACAGGATGTTAAAATAATTCATATTTTCTTTCGCAACGTTTTGACATAAATTCTGTCTTTATCAAGCTTCGGAATTAGATTAAGAAGATACGTGTGTTTTTTTTCAAAATTTCTAAAAAAATGTGTAGATTAGATTATTTTAAATTACATTAATATTAATAGTTAAAATAATAAAATTGTAAAATAAACTTCAAAAATATTTATTCAATAATTTTAATTTCATTTTTAAATAAAAAATGAATAAGTCGGAAGTTTGAGATAGTTTCAAAAAGTTCGGGATAGACAAGGCAATCTGCAATCATTGTAATAAAATGTTGAGCTGCAAAGGATCATCTACGAGCAATCTACGTAATCATTTGAAAGCAGCTCTTAACATAATTATCGGAAAGAATATCGGGTGAAGAAGAAACAAACAAATAAGCAAACAAATATTTTGAATTTTATGAAAGTGAAAAGGAGTAGTTTAGCAGAAAACATATCAAAACTTGCAGCAATGGATGGATTTTCTATAAATAGCATTAAAAATAGCTCATTCATACGAGAGTCTCTTCAACAACAAGGATATTCATTACCAAGAAACAACTCTAGAGTAATGGATCTCATTCATGCGTTTTATAACAATGCTAAATGTGAAACTATTATTAAATTAGATTCAATAAAAAAGAATAGGAAAAAATTCTCTATAACTTTAGACGAGTGGACTAGCAAAAGAAATCATAGATATTTAAACATTAATGTTCATCACTTGACAGAAGATTTTATTTTGGGATAAATGCCAATAGCTGGTTCTTGTGATGCTCAGAGAAAATTAGAATTAGTATCTCAAAGGCAACAAAATTTACACTTGAATCTAGAAACTGACATAGTTGCAGCAAATGATAGTGCTGCTATTATGAAAAAATTTAGCAAATTATCACCTATAATTAATGAACTATGCTATTCACACGCCATCCACTTAGCAGTTACTGATGTGTTATAAAAACATAGAGAAATGGCTGAAGTTGAAGCCGAAATAAATGTTTCAAGTGAGGAATCGGAAGATGAAGACGAATATAACGATTATGAAGATTCTCTTTATTATGTTTGTAACTGAGAAAATGTTATTCCTATTTTGTCTGACAATTACAAACAATCAGTTTCACAAATTAGAAAAATTTGTAAGTTCTTTAGAAAATCTCCAGTAAGAAATACCATTCTTCTAAATTATATCAAAAAAGAAA
Organism: Argiope aurantia; assembly: GCA_026543865.1. Taxonomy (NCBI): domain Eukaryota; kingdom Metazoa; phylum Arthropoda; class Arachnida; order Araneae; family Araneidae; genus Argiope; species Argiope aurantia. Next base: position 44,471 of record JAPMOR010107042.1, read on the forward strand.
GAGGAAAGGAATTAAATTTAATTCTTGACTGCAAAACAAGGTGAGATAGTAAGAGGACATGATTGGAAGATTTCTGGCAGTAAAAGCATGTGTTGTTTTAGCATTTAATAATATTAGTTCTTCTTATATGTGGAATGAAGATGAATAACCTAAATTTTTAGAACTTCATGAAATCTTGGGACCGATTCGTCTAGCAGCTGAAGGCTTAGGGCGAAGAGATGCCAATTTATTATCAAGTGAAGGTATATTTGAATTTCTGTTAAATGAACTACAAAATTTAAACTGAAATAAGTTTGAAATTATTATATGCTTTAGAAGAACGAATTCAAGGTAGAAGGCAAATAGAACTAACAACTCATTTGGTGTATTTGCAAAATCCACAAAACATTTCTACTTCAGCGGAGAAATTGAATGCACTTTCATAAGCTTCAAAAGCCGAAATTATTGTTATCTGGAAAGATATTATCTAGAATATTTCCAAATTCTTATGCGGAAAACATTTCTGATGAAGAGCAAACCGAAGAAACTACTCATCAGAGTAATGCTGTTTTAAAAGAAGCCATGGAAAAATCAATTCATAAGTTACTTGAAGACCCTGAAGAAAAACTTATAAATCCAAAGACATTGAAAGCTGAATTTTCATTATTTGAGACAACGAATAAAAGAACAAAAAACTTGGATTTGTTATTTAATGCCATGAAAACTATAAAACAAGCTCTCAGGCAACATTGTGTCCAAAATAAGAACAAGACTTAGCCACCATTCAGACGATATTTTATGTTTTTTTTAAATCCTATTTTCTTAGAAGAAATTAGTAAAAATAATATAAATAATATTTCTTTTTGAGTTTTTGTTATTTTGTGTAAGTAATATGTATATGCAATCCTTAATTTTGTTTTTTATATTTTGACTTTGATATTGTTTTTTTTTCTTTTGTTATTTGATATAAATTAATTAAAATAGTTTTCCCTATTCTTTTTTTTAACAAAAATTCGAAACCGGCTAAAACCGGTTTTTTAAAAAGTCGGTTTTTGTATAAACCCTATTCCTAACTATGTCTCTACTTTCTGTTCTTGTTTTTAAAACACGTTGTAAACCAAGTTCTCTTTGAATTTTATGTTCATCACTTATCATGGATAAAAGGATATTTTCTGGAGCAGCAAAGTACCCATTTCTTTGAATAATCGTGTCTACGTCGTGTCTATGACGTCAGAGAGATAGCATGAATATCAAATAAGATTAAATAGATGTTTGGAACCATACGTACATGATGGTTTTAACTTAATATTAAACCACGCAGGCATATACACTTCCACAATGTACTCAGCCAGAGTCTTAAGATTTTCAGTTGCCACATACAATAGAAGCCAGCGATTGCCTAATGACACCTGGAGTGAGCAGGGTTTTTTAAAGATAAATCTAGTGAGCAATTTCCACTTGACACAGTAATTCACATATCCAATAAATATTTTTGATCTGTACTTAAATTATTTTTGTCTTCCAGAAGAGGAAGGTTATTTTCAATTGGCAAGAAGGTAACCACAGGAAGACTAGCACAGTTTTCTAGCTACTGACTTATTTCGCCTTTAAACTCATTGGCTCCTTTCGTTTTACCATCTAAATGACAGAAAAGATATCGCAATGATAGTTCATTACAATGGAACAAACAGATTAACCATTATAAAGGTCTTCCTATTCCTTTTCCATCAAAGAAATCACACCATTATTATACCCAGTGTTTACAACGGTTCCATCACACCCAACAGCAGTAAAATTCAAAAGTTGTTTGCCTTGTTCACTATCTTTAAGAAATCCCAGCATACTATCTGCTATGTCTTTTCCGGTGCCAGATGGTGCCATGGCCTAAAAATTTGAGTTTAGTTCCTCTATTAGTGAAATTTGCACTTCTGAAATAACTTTTTTATGCAACTGATACCTCTCTTTTCTTGAACAATTGTTATGTCTTTTCTCCCATCAAAAAACAATCCTCTATTTTCGGTTATCTGAATATAACAGTTATCTTTAATCAGAACTCTTCGATTTGTTGATCTTGCTCTTCTAATTTTCATCCTGTCTATTACATAGGTTTTGTCTTCTGCGATTACACCCAAGTCCTGTAAAACATCAATAGCTGTAGCTGCAGCAGCTCTGTCTGATATTCCTATACGGTCAACAATGGAAGCTACAGATGGCAATTTAATATGCATTTGAGTGCTTTTCTCTTCTCTCAGTTTCGAAGGGTATGGTAGATTTATCTCTTCTTGTCAATTTGATGGATCTGGTTGATCCTTCTCTTCTTGCATGTGCTATTTTAAAGAACACTGTTGTTCTTCAGCTCTGTCAATAACCATTTCTAGCAAATTAGTATTTTTTGCCCGTTCTTGATTAAGCTTAACTATTCTCTGTAGTTGTTTACTTTTTCTTCCTTCTCTCTTCCGCAAAGTGCTTATGGTAGCTACATCAATGTTACCTATAACCATTTTCCTGTTAGAGCGTTGATTGTTTAAAAACTCTTGTTTTATAACTGGTACTTTGTTTTCTTTTATGCAAGTACAAGTATTAAAATTTACACTTTTACACGTAACAATATCAACTAAACGTTTAGCTTCTTCTCTAAATTTTCTGAGATTGAAATAAAACTTATTTGAACCTTTTCTGCTTTTAGACTTAAATAAATTCCTGTATTTAGCATGATAAGCTTTTTTTTATACCAATAGCAATTGGCAATACATATCAGAAAGAAGTTGTAAGCAGGAATTTTAGAGATAAATATTCACTGTGCAAAATAAAATTGTTCTAAAAGCATTAAAAATTAAGATTACTATTTATTATTATTTCAACAAAACAGCAGACACATTATTACGTGTGATTATAAATGGAAATATTATGTTCTTCAATCATTATATTTATCGTGAATTTATATTAAGAAATTTGTAGAAAAACAATACTTTAATAACAAGATATACTTATCATCTATGGATGTAATTTTTAAAATGAAAAATCACTTAAGCTCATTTATGACATTAGAGTTTTAATACCATGAAAAGTTCTAATCATGGGAACACAAAGAAAAGAAATATTACCTGGCAATGTTTTGCTTCAAGGCTTTCCAATTCCACCTTTGTGACGGAATCACATCCCACATGTCATACTGCAGTATCTAAATAATGATTATAAAAAATTAGTCATAGTCAATAAATAATGCAATGAACATTTTTGGTTGGGAATAAATGCCAAGAAAAATTTTCCATCTTAGATATAATTTAATATAAATATTATAGGATTAAAGTAAAAGTACTTCAATATCATAATACTTAAAGTACTTGAATTTCTTTTTTATCTATATCAACTATTTTTGTCATAAAAAGAACACCTTATCATTTTTCTTCAAGTTCTCAAGTAGTTTGATATTTATTAATTACAACTATTCAGTAATCAGGGTATAACAAACTATGTTGCATATTTCATTATTTAATCATTCAAATATCTCAGCTAAGGAGAATTCAACATCTCATTGTTGCAATTCTGTTCCACTTGAAAAAGAGGACAGCTACTGTTAAGGTGGGTTTACACTCAGCCAGCTACAAGACGGCTAATAAAACAAGACATGAGCAGAAAGAAACTGATTTATGTTTGCGATAATTTCATAAGATAGATTCAGGCATTCCGTGCTTGCTCTAAACTGTCGTTTTGGTGTCCCTGAATTTTTCTTTTTCACTATTTATCATATTAAAATGATGGATATTTACACAAAGAAACATAGCAAAAAAAAGTCCACATATCTAAATTTGGAAACCATAGAAAGAAAAATGAAAACAGAACCTCACATCAGAAAGAACAAAAAGCAAAAAATTGGAATTAATCTATGACAAGAGATCAATTTTTTCATGCTAAAAAAATCATTTTCTACATATGCATGTGCAGTAAGAAAAAAAAAGCAATACAGTGGCATATCATTGTCATATTGGGAGGAGTACTTGGCATGGACCAAACAGCATTTTTCAACTTTCTATGCATGCACTGCCTATTGACCGTCTTATAACTGGCTGAATGTAAATCCACTTTTATATTGGAGATGCATGTTTTTTCCCCCACTGTTACATGCAATTCCCTTTTGATAGAAACTTGTTATTACAAACATTTTCTTACCAAACTGATGTGGTTAATCAACTTTTTATGAAGTCTTACATTGTATCCTGAAATATAGAATCCACATATACTTCATAAAAAATGTTAGTGCAATTAGGTTAATTTTAATATCTCTACAAGTTCTTTCATAGAAAGTGCATTGCCAGTTTAGGAGAATTTATTTATGGCAATTAATTATACAAGGAAACAAATAATCTCCACATATACAAAAGGAAAAACATTTTAGGTGAATATGCTAGGTATTTCAAAAGACCAATTTAAAAAAATATATTTCTAGAGCTAAGTTAATAAAACATTTGGGATCGTAAACATACAGAGATAGAGTGTACACAAGTAATGGAGAATGAAGGAATTTAAAAAAAAATTATGTATATTTTCTTATTGAAGCATTTAAGCATTGCAATTAATGTATGAGCTAAAAAAATATTAAGGTAATTTCACTGAAAACATATAAATAGCACAGATCTCTCTCTATATATAAATGAATGCTAGCTTATTTGTGTCTTATACAATTCCATATGAGAATAAAACCAAAATTTGCATATATGTTCCTCAATATTAAGAATGACTAATTGTGCTATTAAAGAAATTCCAGGCTTCTTAAAGAAGGTGAAATGACAGCATAACATTCTTACATTTTTCCAACAGGATTTTGAAATATATCATCCTAAAAAAATTATTTTTACACCATCTTATTTATTTTTCTTGAAATTACATTTTTAGTGTATCTATATTGCTTATTTTAATCAATTTTTCAAAACTTTTATGCAAAGATATATCCTTTATATATAAAAGATATATATGCAAAGATTTCTCATAAATACATATTATATACAGGGTAAGTCTAAAATAATGCGACAAACTTTGAGGGACGGTAGAGCTCACTATAACAAAAATTATTGTACAGGAATTTATGACCGGAAGTGACGCGTTGAGGCACAAACACAAAAAATAACACATGAAATGAAAAACATTGTTTATTTACGTCGTCATCGCTAAATGATTTTTTTACAGCAATATCGATAAAAAAGTGCTCAATATTGTGGGCACCGACAGTAATGCAAACTTGGTAGTGTCAGAGGAGTGATTGGCGAACAGATTCCCATACAATGGGTATTTCAAATATGCATACAGCCACACAGGATAATCAAGCAACAAGTTCTTCAATGGAGTCAACTGAAGTCTTGTAAATGAGAACTTCCAAATGCACTCGTAGGAAAAAATCAAGACTCGATCAATCTAGCGAACGGACTGACCCAATCCAGCGAATAGCAGCTATTAGTAAAATAACGCATCATGGCCAAAATCTTTAGCGCAAATGCTGTTTTTTGCTGATGCACACCACTTTATTGCCCACAACTATCGCCAACTATGGTCAGCCAATCACGCCATACAAGTTGCTAAGCATGTGTGACTGCTATTGGACGCAATTTCCAGCAACTGTTTTATCATTTTCTGTACGGAATCACTTGTTAAGTTTCCTGTTAATGAACATTTTATGATTCCGTTAATGTGTTACTTTTTTTCTGTTTGTGCCTCTATGCGTCACTTCCGGTCATATATTCCTATACAATGATTGTTTGTTATATGAGCTCTACTACCCCTTAAAGTTTGTCCCATGATTTTACACTCCCCCTGTATACTTAAATTAGGATTAAGGGTTCTAAAATAGCTTAAAGCATTGAATTTTAGAATTCACAAACTGTATGGTTTAAAATTATATGGCTCATTCTACAGATTTTGAAAAAAATGGTCAAAAAAATTTAATGAATAATATCTGATCTTTCTTGCAGTTTACTTTTTTGTTTAAAAATATTAATCTCACCATAAATAGAATATTTCATGACATATGTCAAAAATTCCAAATTTTCGGTTTCTTGAATGTATTTCTTTAAAGCTTCTACAGTTCTTTCACTTTTAATATAGGCTAATATAATTCTTTCACTTATAATAATAGTTTTTCATTATCACCAATTATATTTTAATTTTCAATTAATAATATATTTTTAATAAGAACATATAAAAAATAACAAAATAATGCTAATTTGGTACTCCTTAAACAATAAAAACTTATAAAGTTTGTGGGGAATTAAAAACATGATCATTTCTGCATGTTTTTTTTTGTTTGTTTGTTTATTTCCTGTGTCATTAAATTGACACAAAATTCTAAATTATTATTTATATAATATAATCATATCATTTGATTGATTTGTCGTTTGGCAAAGCAATACAGAAAACTTGCAATGCCTTATCAACCTTACCTTGAAAGTAAATTTAGTGAAAAAGATGGGTTTGAAACTACAAAACGAAAGAGAACCCAACGTTAGTGATGATGATAAAAACAAAGAACTTTCATTACGATTCTTATACTTATAGATTTTTAGAACATAAATTGATTAGAAACTATTATGCACACACACAGTACACTCAAGCGTATTTGGCCTAATGTGACAGAAAGGCAGGCTAGATAACAAAAAAGTAAGATTTTTATAAACTAGTTTCCTCGGCCACCAAAACAAGAAGACAAAGCTTTTATACCAAAACTTGATGTTATAACTCTCACTTTCTCACTTCTTATTGAGTACTGCCCTCCATTTATCTCAAGCTACGTAGAATATAAATGCGACCCGGTCAATCATAGAAGCAATTGTCAGTAACGTGTCGAGTTAAAATAGAAGACTCAGTACTAGTAGTTTATATACTGCACCAAGAATTCTATTAGAGAAAAGATAAGTTATATAAACTGTTCACATTTTAATGATTTTTAACACTTTTAATAGCGCCAACAATTGAGGTCCGTTACACACTGACGAAACAATTAATAATGAATAGAGCGTAGCTCTTTTCCTGTCACAACTTACATTTTACATACAACATGTAAAAGAATAGTAACAGACGTCCACTCCAAATGCTTTGGCAATGTTCCCCAATGCCTTGCCTTCCACATGAAATTATGATAAAAGGAAAACCGGATAGTACGGAAGCCGGACAGTCGCGAACCAGATACTCAAAAGAGTACTGTGCATATATATACACAGAGAGAAAATAAATGCAAGTCATAGATATAGCAGAATCACAAACAGTCACATATACAGTACACAAGAATTTTGCTTCATCACTAACAAAAAGAAATCAAATTGAAATGCATTAAAAGTTATAAGCAGCATCATAACGATAGATGACAATGCATATGCCATTATATGGCACTACAAAATAAAAAATTTTGATTTTGAATATTATCTTTCATAAAACGAAATGAATTCTTTTCAAATATATAAATTATTCTTAAATACAGAAGAATTCCATATTTTTTCAAATGATCAAATTGACTACAGTAAAGTTTTATTTACCAATTTAGATGCAGGAGAGCCAAAGTAAGTTTCATATGGTCCAAACTTTTGAGCCAATTCGCAGCTAGCTTCCAGAGCAGAAAAATAAATTGTCTCAAAAATTTCTACATTCAGCTTCTGTGCTTCATCACTATCAAATGGAAAACGCATCAAAATGAATGTGTCAGCCAGTCCTTGGACTCCAATTCCGATGGGTCTATGCCTTTTATTAGACAGTTCGGCCTAAATTTAAAAAAAAAAATGAATTTCATCTTTAATAAAATATACATGCAATCATATTACATAAAATATATACATGAAATGAAAACATAAAAAAACACCTAATATTTCTGCAAGCTGTCAAGGCAATAAAAAAGGGGGGGGATTCCTTTTAACTAATAACAAAAATATTTTCACAAACCAAATTTTGAAATGGTAGATTACTTTAAAAATCATCAACAAGGTTCTAAAATAACCAATGAACTGAAAAAGAAATACTTGGTTAGAAAAGGCTAGTCATCAGTCCATGTGTTTTGTTTCATGATTACACAGGTCTACACATATTCTGACAACCGAATTTTTTTAAAGTTATTTCATATACTGAAGACAATAATTACATATATTTTTGTTTGTATTTTTTGCGAGATTGAGTAATATTATTTATGTCAATACGTTAAAATAGACTTGGGGTAATTTTTTTGACATTCTTAAATAAACTTTATTAACTTAGTTCTTAGCAAATTCCATCTGCCATCATAAAAGTATTCCATATGTTCTGGTATCTAACCCCAATTCCCCTTATATCCTTGTTAAATCAGTCATTGAAGATCTTTACTAGTATAGCCACCATTACTAGGGAAATGATTCAAATGGCTGAGCAAGTAATAAACAATTATGTTCATATTAGAAGCAGATGTTTGAAAATGTTAAGCAAGTTGTAAACATTATAAAATCAATATAATTTTCAGCCCTGTTTGCTCAGAAAATTCTCGACAACAAGGGAAAATGAGATCCACACTTTTCACCCTGTTTCATATTATGTAGAATGTGATATTGTAGCATAGTTTAAGAGCTAATGTGATATAGCAAACTATTTTGAGATCATCAAAAATTCCAGTTCTATTTTTTCTGTACTTATTCTAGGTACTTCCTATCCTTTATATGCAAAGCAAATGCCATTCTCATCAAAATCGTTAATGAATTATTTCATTAATTCAAACTTTATATAAAAGCAACATGATATATCAACATGAACATTTATATAGAGGTACTATGATTGTATCTTATCTTACTATAAATTTTAAGGTGTTTTTTTTTAACTCTAATAAACATGTTTTCTCTCAGAGGCCATTCTTTACTTGCCCAGTAATATTATTTACATTTGCTTTCTCATAGGTACAAAAAGGAAGAACACTTAATGTAATCCACCACCACCCCCCACACACTGACCATTTTTAAATCCACATAAATTATCCATTAGTATTAACAAAATAAATGTAACAATGGTAAATATTAAAGATTATCTTACGTTAAGTCAAAACATGTAATAAAAATGCTTAATTTCATAATTTGGCTTATTTTATTCCATTTGTGCACATTTATATAACACACAATGAAAAAATATATTGTCCACAGGGAAACAGCAAATTCAGAATTCTAATATTGATCATTAAATTCAAAAGCAAGTATGCACTATATATGTTTCATTACTCAGAAAATACTGAATGTCCAAATATATGCATATACACACCAGAAAACACTCTCTGACAATATTCACACAAAACATTAATATATATATATATATATATATATATATAACTCTTAATTTAATCTTGATAAAGCATTAGCACCTCTGCTCTGCAGCATTTGGTCTATTAGTAACAAAATGATTCCATCTTTGCAAAGCCAGACTCGAATGGGCTAATTTAGGACTTTTTGATGTAATTTGATTTAACTATTTCATTGAATTTACGATCCAAAATAGTTCCAACTCTAGTCCATAGATTCATTTATCAAATTTGTTCAACCCAAATAATACTGTCCATGCTTTTATTTTCAATAGCATGTCCAATTCTTTAGAGTGGAATTTAACTTTTGACTAGAAAATGTAATTGGTTTATAGTTTCTTTTAGAATCTTGCTGAGTTACAAAACTTCCTACACCATAATCTGTTGCATCATAATACATTTGAAGCTGGAATTTTGATGAAGACGATTTTACTTTAATTACCACATTTTAAACAAACACACCAGATATATAATGATAAAAAAAATTATCTTTTAGCAAATGCTAAATAACTGCAATTCACATTTTCTAATTAAATTTTTTTCTCCCAAAGTGCTGTAAGAGGAAAAGAAGTTTAGATTTATAAAATCTAAAGTATCATCATTTTTACAAAAAAATCATGCAAAAGATTTTTTAAAGTATTTAATGGGACTAAAATTCAAGTTAAATGAAAGTAAAATATATTTCATTAGCTAAAAGTTATAACAAATATTAAAAATTAATATAAAATAACAATTGCCAGAAAATAGGAAATCTAAATATAAAAGAAAAAGTAGTATTCAATTACCTCAGGAATAGGGTAGTAATTGATATCAATCACTTTGTTAAGATTGTAAGTAACAACTTTTGTGATTTCTCTCAACTTCTCAAAATCATACAAACTATTGTTCAAAACACATCTAGGGAGTGAGATGGAAGCTAAATTGCAAACAGCAACCTGTCAAGAGATCATTGCATTAACTGTCATAGAGCTTATTATCATTGAAAGATATATGAATTAATAGATAATATTTTCTATGAAGATATACTGCATCCCATAGAAAATACTAAATTGATGCTTTTAAATTATCAAACAGAAAGATATCAATGTTTGATGGATTAGAAAAAAAGCTAAAAAACTAGTAGCATATATTAAAATATGTTTGTTAAAATATTTATTTTTGGTTACTTTAAAAATCTTTCTCTTACATTCATTAAAGTTAAATTAACTATTAATGAAAAACTTTTAAAAAATTGCAAAGATGATATTAAAAAAAAAGGGCATCATTTTCAAAGTTGCATTGTTTGTATAAGTGGATGAAATAAATCATTTGAAGCACAGTTTTTTTAAGCAAATTAAAGGTATCCACATTTTTTCCCCTAGTAAAAAATATTTTGAAATACTCAAAATTATAGATAACTCTCAAGTTCAAATAACTTGTAACTAAATTCAAATTAATTGCACTTAAATAACAAAAAAATTATTTAACGTTATTTTTAAATTTCAGATGAAAAGTAAATGAAAATTTTGCACCAATAGAAAATTAATGCTAATTTTTTTCCCCTTTTCAGATTTGAAATATATTTAGAGAAACATTAAAAATTAAACTTGATGAAAAGCACGTCTTTCTTATTACTTTTGACTGAAATTGAAATTCATGAATTTATAGAATATTTGGCTTTTATTACTATTTGGCTATTTATCCATTGATATATACACAACACTTATACATTAATTTCATGCTTGCCATCCTATTACATTATTCCCCTGACTAGTGCTCATTTACAGGATGTCATTGTTACATATACATTATAAACTTTTTCTCTCAAACCTCAAAGAAATTCACAAAGAAATTATCACATCTTGGAACTGAATTATAAACAAACCTCATTTAGAGAGCTGAACTGAATAATTTCTGTACATAAATTGCTCCCTTTTATTGTGCCTAAGTTCTTTTGGTTTGATTTACGATTGCAAGTGTCTTTGTAGAGCATATATGGTATTCCTGTTTCAATTTGTGACTCTACAATTGCATACCAGAGATCTCGAGCTTTCACTTTTCTTCTAAATTTATTTTCTTTTTCATATCTACAAAAAAAAATTGAACAAATATCGGTATAATAATTAAATAAAGGTTTAAAAATTTATCTAATGATTTATTGAAAAATAAAAATTACAAATAAAAGACATATTGAATGCTAAAGAAATCCAGCAACAGAATTTAAAATAAATAATTTCAAGGAAAAGTACAAAGATTCAGAGTTTTTTATTCCATTTATACCTTATATGCATTAATACTTTAATTTTTGAGCTTAAAAATCATAATATCTCTAGAGAGTCAGTAAAACCTGATTCAAAAAGTTCTTGCAATCATTCAGTCATAATAGTCCAGAATATTTACAAACCTTGCTGAAACTTGTAGTGATTTGTTTCTCCTACCTCAGAAAGTGCTGTTCTGTGTACTGTTGTTCTTCTGTGTCTAATTATACACATGTAAATAAATAATTTCTCTTCTGTCTTACTAATGTGTAATAGAAGGAATTTCTTTCTCATCTTAATGTTTCGTAACTTATTTTGAACTAACGGTCAGATCATTGAGAATAATATTAATAATATATTATAACTGTTTCCCCAGGACCACTAACTTAAAAATATATGGGCTTAATCAATTTGCTTTTTATAATGAAGTCAAATCCATGCTAAAATAAAATATGTCTACCTCCATGTTTATATTTATGACATATATGTGGCAATCAAATGCAAACAGGTGTTTGAAAATTTCTGCAGTAAAAATACTTGCCAAGTTGCAATCAAATTTGATGCACACTATTTTATAAGCATGTGATTTCAATCTCTGGAAAATAATTAGTTCACCATGTAATAAATATAAGGAGAATAGCATTTTACTGCAAAAAATTTGCATAATAACTGCATCTGCTACCCAAGATTATTTATCAGGAGAAGTACATCATCAGTTACCTGAAAAATAAATTAATAGACCAACAATGGGAAATTTATCAACAAATTACCAATGCATTTGCCATATATTTTTGTAAAAGTCATTTGGTTTTAAAAATCAATCTCTATAATTATTAACAAATTCTATTACGTAGCTCTAAACTAATAGTGTGGTGTACTATTATATACTTGTTCACTAACTGTTCAGTTTTTAAAATAAATTACAGCAACATAAGCCTTACTAAATATTTTTTTAATAAGTTCTGGAACTTTGCATTTCCCTCCCTTCAACACATAAACAGTCTATATGCAATATGAGGCATGTCCCTTTCATTATTAAACCTTACTGAAAAAAAGGACAAGTGATTATTAGATTCTTTCCAATATCATAGATGGTGAATTTCAGCAAAATGGCATTTAATTGCAGCATTTATGAAAGAAATAATTGCCTTAAAACATAGCAACAAATTTCCCTTCTCATCTCAAATTATTTATGTCATGTTATGCATCAAATGCAATTTTTGGAGTGAGGTTATGGAGCAAATGCTGAGTCATATTAGTATTATTATCTTTTACATGTAATCACAAAAATATTGCACATCATTTTTTTCACCAGATTTTACTTTTATTTGCTGTTTGGTTATTTCAATGATGCCATTGCTAATCTATTTCATTTCATTTATAATATATTAATAATTTACGTGGTAATAAATGACATATGTTTGTCGGTTTAAAAATCATATGCATGTATAATGCCATACTCTCCCTAGCAATCACAACAAAAAACTGGTTTAAAAAAATCCAGAAATCAAAATTGCACAATCAGGAAAGAACTGCAGTGTAGTTCCTCAAGCAGTTTAATCATCAGAAAGATTCAAACATTTTATTTAATATGAATCACTATAAATGCCATTATAGCTTAGGCGTGATGTTGTATGACAAATTTATTGAAACAATTTATTGATGGAAATCACTTATGTATGTTTGTTATACCTGCTCTAAAATAATTCTAGATTGAATCAAAATACTACATGCATCAATTACATCAAAATTTTGCATATTTTGCTATGTAATTTTTGATAAACAACATTTTGATATCAATGCAATTATATGTATTTAAAAACATGATTATATTTTTAGAATGCTGTTACTATAAGTATCTCCTTAATAGATTTAATTAATGAAGTTTTAATACACAGTAAGCAAATAAATGATTAATAAAATCTTCACACTTTGATACAGATGATATTTTCAAAAGTTTTGAAAGTTTTGTAATTGCATTAAAAAAATTATTTACCCACAAACAAAGAGCATTATGGAATTCATTGAAACAGAAAAAATTAAAAGAAATTAAATAGTTGCAAATATTTTAGAGCATAAAACTGCAACTTACTTTTCATACAATTGTTCAAATTCTTCACCCCAACAATCCTGAAGTCCTGGTGACTCTTGAGGGCACATTAAGCACCAAACCCCATCCTCCTGCACCCTTCTCATGAATAGATCGGGCACCCATAAAGCATAAAACAAATCTCGAGCCCTCTGCTCTTCTTTGCCAATATTTTTTTTCAAGTTAAGGAATTCAAAAATATCAGCGTGCCATGGTTCTAAATAAATGGCAAAGGCAGCAGGCCTCTATACAAAAAACATCCCATATGTATATTTTTGAACAATGTTTTTAATCATGTACAAAAACACAAAAAATAATTAATCTCATCCTTTAATGTTATTTGACATATGACTTGATGCAGCTTTTCCCAAAAACTGCTATGAAAATTTCAAATGAATTATAAAAGGTAGATATTAACTTTAAAAAGAAAAATTAGTCAGCTAAACATAAACTAATGAAAATTGCTCAGATTCATCTATTGCATCTCCTATTCATGGAAAGTTTGATATTTCTCTCATCTAATATTTCAGCAATTATTGAACTTGATGTACAATAAAATAGTTATGTTTTACTACAAAAACTAAATAATTAATTAGAAAACTGAGGGAATTTTAAAATCGTATCTCAAGTAAGTATGTACTGAATTATAAAACTACCATTCATTTAATAGCTGATATTCTTTAAATAAAATTATTTGCAACAATATTAAAAAGTGTTATATAACATTTATTTATATATTTATTTTTTATTATATTTCAGGTAGGCCATTACAAATATTAGAGATCAATATAAAAAAATTTTTTAACATGGAGTTGGAAAAAAAAAACGAAAAATAGAGGTTTCTTTTTTATGTGTGTGCATGTATGTGAGATATTTAGTGATCAATAAACCTTAAATTTATTTTTAATTGCAAATTATAATATTCATAAATAGCTGTTTTTAATTGAATATGAAATTTATAAATAAAATTACCTTATTTCCTCCTTGGCCTATATATCGAGCTGTGTTGTTGAAGACCCTCAGCATAGGAACAAGTCCACTTGCTGTACCATTCGTCTGAAATTGTGTTTATAAACAATTACGTAATTTGACCAAAAATAAACAAGACACATTTCATCTGATTACATTAACTTCTCAATTTTTTATAAATAAAATTAAATTCATTGAAGAAAAGTCAATTATATGACAAAATAAGATTTCATTTTTATCAAACTCAAAAATAGGTACATAATGAACATAAACATGTAATGTTTGGTAATTTTTTTTATCAGCATCATTTTTAATAAATCAGAATGAATATTATAGTTTACAATGAAATGCTTATATTTTTGATCAAAGGGTTCTGAGTGAATGAAAAACATTTCAAAGTCAATCATAGTACAAAGCATTAAATTTTGAAACATAGATTATATATTTTTTTCATCAATATCTACTCAAATTCTGCAATGCAAAAAATTATAAAACATTAGAAAAACAAATTTCTATTGTATTAACAACTAAGAAGAAGAATCTGAGATCAAATATAAATAAGTAAACTTTCAGTTATCCCCAAATGCATTAATTTCAAATGTCAATAATAAAAATAAAAAAATTAATTATTTCCTATCTCAAGCTTTAAAAACGTTTATATTTTTGTCAAAAGAATTCTTAATAGAGTGTATAGATTAATTTTATCTTAAAAAATAAGCACTTTATAAATATTTTTTAAGCACCTTTAAGGAAAAAGTAACAACCAATCATAATTTAATATTTTTAACTATAAAATTATAAGTTCGAATGAAATAAATTAAATTGGATATTAATAAGTAAGGGTCCAATTTTATACAAATATACACATAAAATATTACCAGATATTCAGTAACAAATAGTGTGATTTTAATCTTTTCTGTATAACAGACTCTTTTCAAACCTGTGCTAAGCATATGATTAAATTGAAATAAATGAATTATTAATGTTCCCAAAGATATATTTATAAAAACATTAACAGATTTTAAATGTACTTTAACCATGTGAATAACATATAATGTATTTCAGAATTTGAAACTTACACCATTTATGTATGAGCCATTTGCTCGTATTTTATGAACATTTAATCCAATACCACCAGCATATTTTGAAATAATGGCACATCTTTTTAAAGTGTTGAAGATGCCATCAATACTATCAGATTCCATATCAAGCAAAAAACAACTGCAATATCAAAAAAATCAATATTATATATATATATATATATATATATATAACCAATCTAAAGTAATAAAAAGTTTGAAAATGAAACTAAAATGAAAACAAAACAGTTTCGGAAATCGTTTTGGTAAAAATTTTATAGTATTTAGAGAGCGCAAATGCAGCTACTTCTAAAACACAGATGAAATGATACAAAAGTATAAAAATCAAGTTAATAGGAAAAACAAATAAACCAAATAAAAAATATGAAATAAAAGAATCCGGCCTGAAGACTTTTTCAAGGGTCACCCTCAGGCAGGGATTCAAAAAAAGGTATCTTTTTTTAGATTAAGAGAAAAAATAAACCATGAAAAAATCTTGATTTCTATTGGTAATGATTTGGATGTTTTTATTGCCAAATTATCTAGAAAATACCATTGGCCTGCGGAAAGTTTCAGAGAATGGAAAGTGAATATTTTAAAGGAAATAAAAATAAAAATGAATATTGATTTTGACAGATCTAAAGAACGTGGGATTTATTTTAGTAAAACATTGAAAAACGAAATAAAAAATTTAAAAGAAAAATTTGTTATTACAGTAATAGATAAATCAGCAAATAATTTCTGTTTAATTTGTAAATATTATTATAAAGAACTTTTAATTAATGAATATAACTCTAACACAACTTATATGTTAAAGAACACCGGGAAAAAGGAATTAGATAAAAGAATGCTAGCTTTTGCAAAAAAAACAAAAACTAAGACTTGCTCTCTTAACTATCCTTATTTATTCCCAACAGTTAAATTTCATAAAAATCCATTAAAATTCAGATTCGTGACCTGTAACATTGGCAGTTATAATTACTTTACGGGTAAACATTTCTTTAAATACTTAAAAATTATCCTGGACAAAATAAAAGATGAAGACCACTTTATTATTTCTAGTAACAAAGAAATTCTGGATTTTCTTAAAGATAACAACATTAATAAACTTAATACTTTTGATTTCAAAAATTTATACACTAATATACCTCATGAAAAATTAATAAAAGTCTGCACTTTTATCTATGACGAATATTTAAATGAAAATATCATTCCTAAAAATAACTGGCTTGAGTTATGTAATTTTAATATTACTGAAAATTACGTTTTTAATGGTATTAAATTTTATAAACAAGTTAAGGGCATTCCAATAGGAACAGCTTTCTCAAGTGCTTTGGCTAATATTTTTCTAGATTACTATGAGAAAAAAGTAATTAAATATAATTTAATAAATGGGTGGAGATATATTGATGACCTACTTTTGATTAACTTCGACAATACTAATATTGTAACTAATTGCTATCCAAAAGATTTAATTCTAACAGAAACGAATAAAAATCAACTTGAGGCTACCTTTCTGGATTTAAAAATCGAAATTGATAATGATAAAATAATAGTTGGTATATACGATAAAAAGGGTTGAATTCAACTTCAAAATAACAAAACTATGTAACTACCATTCCAATCTAAACTCTAAAATTTTTAAAAATCTAATTTTCTCACAAGTTAACAGGATCAAAAGGGTTTGCAATAATAAAAATTCCTATATTGAAGCATCAAACAACCTCATTATTAATTTAATTAAAAATGAATTTCCTAAAAATTACTGTAATGTCAATTTTTTTAATTAAACAAGGTATGGTTTGGGATTAATCCTTTGGCTTAAATAAAAAATAGAACTTTCCTTGCATATTATATCACTCAATAGGTGGCGCTGGGAGCTTACAATTTTTACCTAAATTACCGTTAGCTTTGTGTTTTTAATAAGCGGGAATCACAATCCATAGCTTAAAATTTTCCTTGTCTGTTGATGGTATGTTCTTGCCTTTTTTTTTTTTTT